>JAVCKT010097036.1:0-12187 GCA_032273925.1 Rhynchotus rufescens | reverse complement strand
AATACTAACAGAAATACCAAGATCAATTTGAGAATTCTACAGGAGATATTACATAACACATTGAAAGCTCTTACCTGAGATAGCCTTTGTTATCAATGGTAATTAAACTGCAAAATTCTAAACAGAACAAAATAAATTATTTGCCTCAAAGAGAGATCACTCTATTAAAGAAGAAAAATAAAAAAGCTCAATTTTTAGGCTGAATCAATTGTAAATCTTTAAGAACAGAGGTAGGAACATTCTTCTCGAGTGGCTATGAGAGGCAACAAATCTGCAGGTAATTCCTGGGATGATCACTCGGTCTTACGACTGACAAAGGTCTGCAGAGCTCTGCTGGGTGGCTTGGACATCTTCCTTTTCCTAGGGCAGGGACGTGGCTTGGGGCCGTTGCGCGTGGTCTCGTGACACAATGTGCTAAAAAGGCAGTGGCTTCTGCAGATGCCACCTACATGCTGAACTCAGGGGATGGTGAATGCAATAACACTGTTTACAACAAGGTTTAAGAAACCAAACTGCAGCTGCAGCACCTTGGGTGAAAGCCGTGCCGAAGAGGGAGAGGAACCGATGAGCCTGGGAGGTTTCTGTCCGTGATGTCTATCCCCTTGCCTCCTGGGAAGCTTCAGATAGAACCGAATTTCCTTTAGCAGCTGCAATAATCCTGCCCCAGCCCATATCTCCAACACAATCTGGTCCCAAAATAGCATGTTCCACTGCACACAAGGAGCAGATCTCATTTTCAAAGCATTTCCTCTGCCGGTAGCCTCCCAGCTTTTACTCACAGTGCTGCTATTCCAGCATTGCTACTGGGAACGGGCAGCGGTTCCTGTCCTGGGAGAGGGAGGGCAGGAACATGGCGAGGGGAAAAATTGGCGCCTGCTGCAACGTGGGAAGCCGGTGAGCGGCCTCCATGGAGGACAAGGGAGCTGGGAGTTGTAACCGTGGCAGTGCCAGCACACGGCCACGCTCCTCCAGCAAATCCCTGTGCATGGGGAGCAGGGGGAGGCTGCTGGGAGGCCTGGTCTGATGGGCTCCAGAAGGAAAGGAAAGAGATTCAGTGGTGCCTTGAGGATCTGGTGCATGGTGGCTCATGAACCAGATAGTGTTACAGAATCACAGAAGGTTGAGGTTGGAAGAGACCTCTAGAGATCATCTAGTCCAACCCTCTGCTCCAGCAGGGACACCTGGAGCACGGGGCACAGGCTGGCATTCAGGAGGGCTTTGAAGACCTCCAGAGAAGGAGACTCCACAACCTCCCTGTTCAGCCTGTTCCAGGGCTCTGCCACCCACACAGTGAAGAAGTTCTTCCTCACATGCAGACGGAACTTCCTGTGTTTCAGCTTTTACCCATTGCCTCTTGTCCTGTCGCTGGCCATCACTGAGAAGAGTTTGGTCCCCTCCTCCCTACAATTCTCCCCTCAGGTACTTACGGATCAGATCTGTTGATCCTGGCAAGTCCCTGTCCCTGGTGATACGTCCTTTCCCAGTGCAGTTTGAGCTTTGCCCCAGAGCATGTCCGAGTCCTACACAGCATATGGAGCTGTCGCATCATATCCTAAAACTTCACCGTGGCCCCTGTTTCTTCAGGCCGTGTTTCCACTCACACCCAGAAGTATCAAGTGTTGAATCCTTTGGGGCTTGGCAAGAATTCATCCAGTAAAGGATGAAAAGATCAAAGGGAGAACTAACATATCTATAACACAGCAACAAGCTACTGCGCAGGAGACGGCCTTCTCATCCTGTGCTGGGCAGGATGTTTATAGCTGCATCTGCAGGAAGGTCTCCCAGGCCTCGTCCACTCTGGCTTCATTAGCTCATGTCCTTGCTTTCAGCTCAGGTCCTCATTCATCCTTGTCCAGCTCTGTTGTGTCTTCAGCTAAATGGCCAAACGTCCATGGCTTCTAAACCAGTAGTTCCTTCATGACTAAGCAGCTCTGTCTCTACTATGAGAGACCCATGTCATTTCTTGCTGTGGCTATATTATTGCCACCTACATATTGGCCAGAAACCCACACAACCTTCTCTCAAAGTGTCAAGTCCGGTGTCTGAATCAAGTAGGACCTCAGCTCCCCCCCTTCCTTCCCACCTGCTCTGTCTTCTTTAGCACTTGTGTTCAGACAATGATGGATTGTTCTCCCTGGGGAAGGACATTGTGAACCTCTGCACCACTCTTGGCTCCCCCTTCCTCTTCTGGGATACTGTACAAGATGTTTGTGAAAAACAGGCTATTTCCCTAGTGGCTTTTTGTAGCTGAAATCAATTCAAGACCCCTCTTAAAGCAACGTATGTCTTTAGAATTGGTGTAAGGTTTTTCTGGGGTGTTTAAATGAAGTCCAGCTGTCTCAAAACAAAATTCTTTTATACATATATATATATGTACATAAAATAACAACCTCCTTTCCCTGTTCAAAGCCCCTCGCTGGGTAACATCTGGAAACAGGGCCTGCTTGTTGCTCCTGAAGGGAGCCCTCCTGAGCAGCCTTGGAAGTTCTTCCTTGGCAGAGAACTAGAGCTGAATCATAAATCAAAAAGGCTTGTGGTCCCAAGTGGACCTGCCCCTTGCTCATCCCAGTGGAATTGCTTAGGAAGTGTTCGGACTCTCCCATCACACCAGAGCTGTCTGCACAGGAGGGAAGTCCCTCTGGTGCTGAGGAGATGACTTCCTTCCTGATTGAATCTCCTGCTCCTGCAATGTGCAGCACAAGCAGGGGGAAGTGGACAGGTTTGGTGCTTGGATGTTTCTTTTCCATCTCATCTACCTTTTGAATTGTCCTTGTCCTCCAAAGCCATAATAACCAAAGCAGAAAGTGTAGAGCCACATCAGGAGGATACACAGCAAATGGTGCCAGGCTTCATCTGCCTGCCTTCTATGGCTCTTTCACATCATATATTAAACCTAGCCCTGCTGACCACACTGCAAAGCCTCACTAGGGTCTAAATCTTTATGGCACCCCAGGGTGAGATCTCAGCAGATAGTTTGAGCTGCTCCTAATCGCTGTTCAGCTGTTGGTTCCTCTGTTTCAGCTGGTCCCTGAGCTTAGTCATGAAAATAGGCGTTTGTCTCTGTGCTTAGTGATCCAGATGGCAGAGAAGCAAGGATCACACATGCAGACCCAGCCTCAGCTGGGCAGCTCCCTCTGCATGGCAGACTTAATATATAGGGTGAATATACCTTATGGTGCCTATGCCAGATGGAGTAAAATGGCACGGTGGGTCCACGAGAGCAATTCAGGCCACCTGCTACCCACGGCTCCTAGGCAAGGGGGTCAGGCTGCACCAGCCTGGGTAGGAGGTCACTGATTTACCGTTAGATGCCACTTTAGATGCTTCAGTAATCATTTAAATGCACTGGAATCAGAACCTTTAAGCTGAAACCAGAATGGCTGAGCCACCAAGAGGTGATGCAGGCTGCTACTTGGCTAAAATTAAGTACAACTCGGATTTAGGTGCTCGGTGCCCTTCAATGTTGTATGCTCATGTAGGGGCGAGTAAAGCTGAGGTTTGGGTAAGGTCCAACGAGGAGTTTGCACATGACTTACGCTTTGTGCTGAGCACGAGACTGTGGTGCCTACAAGGCGAGTTGTTTGCACACAACTGGGTCTTTATGGTCCATGCAGCTGAGAAAAAACAACAGCTTGAGCATTTGTTTGGAAACACGAAGCCTTGCAGAACAGGGAGGCTAGTGCTGCAAGCGCTGGGTGGGTGGCAGCAACTATTAACTCCTTGCAAAGCACAAAAAGGTACAGATGTGTGTGACACAATTAGCACCGTGACAAGGGGTGTTTTTCTCCCGGGAATGCAGCCAACAGAGGTTCCATTCTTGTCAGTGGAAAGTTGTTAGTCCTTCCCTCTGCGCTATTTTGCTCTGTAACAAGGGAAATAAAAAGCAGATTTAGCAAAATGACTTCTCTTATCTTGATGGGAGGGACAACTTGTAGGTGCTGCTGCTATGGGAGAAGCTTCACTTGGTGCTTTCACCTCTTTAGATGCTGCAGGCAGTCAGTCCGTCAGAGGCACAAGTCTCTAGGAAACCGATATTCACTGGTTCTAGTGTTCAAGAATTACTCGTACAACTTGCTGCATGCTGGTAGAAAGATTTCCTCACGCAGCTGGCTTAAAATAGCATAGTCCATAGCTACGATACTGCTTCTTGTTAAGAGAAGGCTGTCAGCGTGTCAGCATCATAAGCTACAAATGCTGGTTGATCTCCCTTTGAGATTATGCATGTACTGCTTAATAAAACATCTATATTACCCCTTTCATCAGAGGGTTTCAAAGCACTTTGCACACAGTAGTGAGTGATCCCGAGGGATGAGGGAAGGTTTCTCATTCCCATTTCGCAGAGAGAATTGTGTGATTTGCTGAGGGTCATACAAGGGGTATGACAACTACAAGACAGATGTAGTTAGCAGCATATCTAGCTAACTATGAGTCTCTGGCCTGAATGATTTGATATAAATGGACACAGCTAACAGCCAGTTTAATTTCAACATTTCAACATTCAACATTTTTGCCAAGTCAGGTTCAAACAAAGAGGGACATAGTGGCCACTCTGTATCATACACTTCAATAAAAGTGCATTTAAGATACTATTAGTGCTCTTTCTGCCATGAAACAAGTTTTTAACAGACTTTTAATGATAAAGAACAGAAAAGAATCAGCAGGGAGTCATCTTCTCTTCAGTAGACCGATCTATGAAGAGGTTTCCTACTCCAGACTAAATGGTGCCACAGTTCTGTCCTTCAACAGTATTGCGCATTCCTTCAGCTGTCGTAGGTGGTATTTGGCTCATGCCTTTTGAATTCTAACCCTCACATGGCCAGATTTGCTCTCTTGATTATGCAGGAGTTGATTCAGTTCTTGTTCTTTATATGAGAATTGCACAGCCCTGTACAATGCTGTTTTATCACACGAACGCTCTATGGCTCTCAGAGCAGCAACTAATTAATCCTGACTCACATCTGTAATAGGCAGGGAAATACTGAGATGTTTGTTTCTACACCCATGCAGTTGACCAGTTTAGTGGGACTATGGAAGCTGTTATAATAAATTACAGCCATAATATCTGCAAATTTGCATTTTTAATGGTAAACAGGTATGTTTATTGTTCCTTGTGTAATGAGAAAGTTAACAAAGGATTTGATTTCCAAATAGTTTTCTGAGTTTTGGAATTCTGTAAAGAGCTTGTGACTCTTTTTCTTGAAAATTTTAGTGTGTGCAAACTGGTTAGGCTGCTGGGCAGCATTTGATTGAGAGAAATGGATGAAATAAGAGTAACAAGGCAGTGGATTTTTTTTTTTTGCATTGATGAAACTCTTCATATTTTGAAGCCTCTTTGGTAGAAAAAGGTAGTGGATAGAGACATTCTAGTCTTCCTGGGATGGACTTGGCATAATTCCCTAAAGGAATTCATGACATCTGAGCCTTGAAAAGGTGAAATTCACAGACACATAAAATCCTCCAAACAGACATTTCAAGCTTTGCAAGGATTAATATTTAAAGCCATCAAACACACAATATTCTCAAGTTTTGAGTCAGCTGTAGGCACAGAAGTCTATTATCCCAGAGTAATTAACAGCTCTTGCCAAGCCATATTTGCCTTCTTTCCTGACCTTTGTGGAGTCCAGAGCTTTGTGAAAGCAGGATGGGTCATTGACGACAATGGACTCTTTGCTGGAGCGACTTTCTGGGAAACAGGAGCTAGAGTGACAAAACCCTCCAGAATCAGAAAGATTTTCCCCTTCTTTGCAAATTTTGCCTGATTTTGTGTAAGATTCAAGTGGAATCTCTCCTTGCAGCTCTGTCAATGCGAGCTGTCTGTGCTGGTTGTGATGTGATTGCAGATGTGATTGTGGGAGACTGGGACAATGAAGGAAAGCCAGACTGGATGTAGGGACCTCTCATGAGCTGGAGTCATAACGGAGCTCGTTGCAGCTCCGACTGGGCCATATTGGAGCATTCCTGGGAGTCCCAGGCACGTGGCAGTCCCAAACACAAGGACTGGGGAGGCAGCGGTGACTGCAGCATCTGGCAGACCTGGATGGTAGAGGATCATACTCATTCCTTAATGCAAATGCTAAAATTTGCCAAGTCTGTTGTGGGTGGGAGGTGGTCTGAACGCGTCTCCTAGTGGCTAAAAGCAGCCATAGCATGTTCAATCTGAGCTTTATTCCTGATTTTTGATGCTCTGGGTACACTGGATGATTAACTCTTTACTTACCCTAGAATTACCCACTGTAATCTTCTTCCCTTTTTCATCCTTGCCAGAATGCTTGGACTTCCTCCATAATGACCAAGATGACGACTTTGTGCCATTTAGCCTTGTCTCGGCTGTCTCCTCATCTGTGGGAATGCTGCAGATTGGCTTTTCAGTCACAGCAAAAGACCTCAACGATGCCTGAAGAGAAAAAAATCTGAAATGAAAATGTAATCGTGCCCCAAATTGCCTATAAGGTGTAAGGCAAAAACAAAACAGCAGACGGACACAGCGACTGAGGGGAATTTAAGGTAAGAGCAAAGCAATGCTGGTCAGTGTGGTAGGCAGCCACCACAGGAGAAAAGCTGTTGTAAAGGCTCTGTGCTATGATAAAAAAAAAATAGATAGGATTTGAAAAAAAAAAAAAAGCTAATAATAAAGCTACATAAATATTTCTGTAAGCCTAAAGCATTAGAGAAAGACTGAAAGCAAATGTGTGAACATCTAAGTAACTAATTTGTGTAGGAAAGATGATAGCCATGAATTCATAATGTGGGTTATGAAGGTTAATTCATGAGTATTTCTAAGTGTGCTAAATACCACCGAAGAAAAGAGTGTTGTTAAATTAAACATTCCAGGGAAAAACAAAATCTCAGAATCCTTTTAAAGAATGGAAACATGATTTTATACAGGGGAGGAGCAAAGAAATTGGAAGTGGCTGGGCCACATCCCCTTGGTATGAGCAGAGGAGGTCAATAAGGTGAAAATTGGCACTGGGCTGTTTTAGCAACTGCAGATTGTAAAAAACTTGATAAAAACTGTTATTCTTAGAATTTGCTCCTGATATAGCCCACTGGGTGTGAAAACCTCTGGTCTGCTATCTGCATTGGAAACAATCAGCAGGTCCCTTGTGAAAAAAGATTCTCTATGAAGCTACAGTTATCCATGACATGCAAAAGCAGCTAACATGGCTTTCCTGGATCACAGGTTCTCCGGCTTGGTCATTTACTGCAATGATTTTTCTTTATTTTTCAGAATTATATCTTTTTCTGTCCTAGGTTTAAGAGGTGAATGCTTCTGAATGAATATTTTCTATCATTACCCATTTAAATAAGTTGTGTTTTGAGTTTCCATGAACATAAATGGGATTGCTACGTCACAGCAAAAATCCAATATTCAGCTTTTGCAGTGACTGGAATCAAGTGTGCAAGAGTTAAGAGGTTGCAAAGAGAAGAAACTGGGGTTTTCTCAGCTAGAAGATACTGCACATGGAAAGGAAGATAAAAGGAGTAGTTTGTGGTGGGGGGAAATCCTCAAGTGAGTTATAGGAAAAAGTTTAATCCAAGTTAGGCCATTTGGAGAAGACAGGACTTCCATTTCAGTCTGTAAATATGCTGGCAAGGAACAAATAATTAGTGGTTTTTGTTTTGTTTTGTCTGTTTGTTTTGGGGACGGGAAGTCCACACTTCAGCATTTTGTCTAACTTCTGCCTTTTGAAGAAAGGCCAAGTTAATTTCCCCCAAGTCTGCACAAGCAAAAAAGCCAAAAAAGCCACGATGTTCGTACACGTCCAGTTTATACTGACTGCCACTGGAGTCTGAGAAGACGTTTCTGAAATGTTGGCCTAAGGTATTTCAAACTCAACACATAAAACCAAAGAAAATCAGTAAATACTTTTGAAATCCCTTCTCTCATTGGTTACTTTACAAAGGGAAAAAAATTATATATATTCTTAATTTGTGCTTAGATGAAAATAAGGCAGTGGGATTTTTTCATACACAGAAACAGTTTGGTTTTACCTCAAGTTTCCCTTACGACTAACCCAGAATCTGAGTTGTGATACTCACAGTAGTTTGAGCTCAAATTATCCATCCCAGTTAAGGGCAGATTTTCCTTTTCTCCCTGGAGTAACATATTTTGAGTCTTCTCATTTGGGAAAAACTTGCTTGTTATTTGGTTCTTCCTAGGTATGTTTATGAGTTAATGCTTGCACGGAGCTTGAAAGGAAAAAGTTTTTGTTCGTTAAATTTGAAGATCAAGGGTTACATAAAAAAGAACAGAAGCAACTGCTTCTGCACATCCGGCCCAGCCTCCTACCTGTCCTGTTCACAATGTTTGTTTGCTTTCTGCAGATGGAATAAGGTAAATGAGCTGGTTAAATATAAACCCCGTGGAGCTCTGGTACCTGCTTCTTCTACATGGGAGGTGAAACAAAGAAGCAGATCCTGAATGGCAAGGCATGACGTAGTTCATCTGCAGCCAACTTTGTCTGCCTTATGGAGAGAAAAGCAGCATGAAGATTTCCCCCGTGTGGTGGCAGAGAGGTGAGTCGTGGCAAAGAGAGGTGCTGCAACTAGTATTTTGTTTATGAACTATGTAACAACATTAGTTACTGTGCATCCCATGGAAAATGCTGGGGGATCTACTTAGGGAAGGGAAAGCCAGTCCAATTTTAATTCATAGCCTACAGCTCATCAGAACTCTAAACTTAGGACAACTCTTTCAGGCAGGCTCATTCACTAGTCTTAAAACCTGCTTCTAAGCAGATAAAATCGGGGGGAAATGTGTAATTTAGCTTCTTAATATTTCCAACATAGCAAGGGATGTTTTTCCCCTGTTTTAATTGGAAAGATGCAGATGTGCAAACACTTCTTGAGAAACTTGTAACTTCCTATACATATTCATCAGTTATTCTTGGGTTTCTGTAGTTTATTGGAACAATCAAGCCAAATTTTATCATATTTGTGTCTAGGCATCAGGCATTCCTGATTAATTAGGCATTCCTAAGCTGAGATTCACCCTAAGCTCTCTCCATTCTCTGTGTTACCTTCATATTAGAAGACATATCTGTGTTTCTTCATGTCAGAAAACAAGAGCAGTAATGGTCAGAACTTAAGCTGCTTGTGGGACATCCTTAATGCTCACCAGTTGTTGCAAGGTTTGTTACTTGAGGGCAGTCCTGCGAGAGAAGGAACTTGTGGTTATAGAGCTGCCATTATTTCTCACACCAGGAGTTAGTCAAGAGTCCATCACTCCACTTCTTTTTCACAGTCTGCATCCAGGATGATGGAAACACTTTCAGAGAGGTTCCTTCCAACAGGACCTTGCATGTCTGCAATCTCTCACAATAACTGTGCTATTAAATAAATCAGTAGTGATGCAGAAGTTCTCCTTCCTCAGGAAGACACATGGTTCCACCCAAGCTCTTTTTATCAACACACCTCCTGGGTTTTTTTAATCTTTGCAGGAAATTATTGCTGGTGAATGTTGCCAGCTGGGGTGGCTAGATTTGCTGGTCAGAATCTAATGTGACAGACTTCACCTGGCACTGCTAGTTCCTTAGGTGTCATCTGGGCTTGCTAGTCTCTGCTGGCAGCTGCTGACTTTCTGGAGTTTTGTTTCATCTGGCTTCATTTCTGGCTTTTGTTTCATCTGCAACATTCAAAGTCGATTTTATCAACACCTGCAGTAAAAACACTTAGTAATACTTTGTTAAGAATAGGAGAAAAAAAAAAGTGGATGCCAGTGAGAGCAGAGGATTAAGATTTAAAAAGAAAACAGAAGCAGTGGAGGGAGGGAGATAACAATGAATCTTGCTCACCTGTATGTGTGAAAATAATCAGCTCGCAGTTTGCAGTAAATAGCTCCTGTTTGCCACCATCTAGCATTGCCTTAATACTGCTCTTTTTTGATTTTCTCAGCCCTGTTAAAAGAGAAAGATTTTAGTGTTGCATTTGTGTATCTTGCTTGAATTTATGCACCCAAAAGGTCAGCAATGAAAGCAGAAAACTAAACTTGGTAATTAAAAATGTTATTAGCATTTCTTTGTATTACAGGATGAGTCTGCATTAAATACCCTCTCCAATAGAAAACAGTCGAAGCATTGCTGCCCCATTTTCTTTCATATTTTCAGCTATGTACATGAAAAATGCACGCACTATAATCTTTTGGCATCACTTCAAGGGTTTCAGAAATATTAATGTAGAATGTCACTGCATGAGATAAGATTATTTTACCTGTGAATTTTGTATTATTTATATTATTTTACCCTGTGAATGGCAGAGTGCAGCACTTGGAAGTGATTTGGAAGGGTCTGGAAGTTGGAAGGGATTCTTGGAGCTTAGTGCAGCCTCCAGGTTAAAGCAGAGATAACTTCCAAGTTAGAAGTAGAAACAAAAGATAACAAGAAAACTTTTCCTGATGGTATAAGCGAAATGTAGCTAGAATTAATCTGAAAACAAAGCTGCAAATTTTACATATTTATGCAATCACTTGGCTGGAAGATGTAGCTGCTCTGTTTAAGTTCTGGTATTTATTTTAACTTAGCAGAGCCGAGCACCATCTGTACTCAGAGAATACAGACAAATCAAGGTCTGGCTGTTGCTACTGTAGGGTCTTGGGAGAAAGAGACGCTAGCATCAGTCTCAGTGCTAAGGTCTCCCACTTAACACCATGAGTATTTCAGGCTAGCTCAAACCTGCACAAACTTAGCTTGAAGGCTGCTTCCTATCAGCCAAAAGCTGCTGCTTTTTCAAAAATGTAATTTTGAAATAAAAAAACAGCCTTTATAACACACCGACAACGTGCTCTGCAGCACAGTGCCCTGCAGCACTTTCTTAAGCATTGCTTTATTAATAGGCTCTTTGATTGCTTCCTGGTAATTCAGGGTGAGTTTGTTGCAGTAACTGTAAACTTTCCATAATCAGAATCAAGTTTCTCTCCACATCAGGAGACTGAGCGTTCCAGGGCAGCAGGTAAATAAATTACCTTCTTTCCTTTGAAGTCTTTATCACAATAAAGTGATTAGCAGGGGCAATCATGCACATCGTTATGAAGAGGGAGTTCCTCAGTGTTATGATATATTGGCACTATAATGAAGCTGCTGTGAAAATCAGTCTTTAAACTGAGAGAAAAACAGCAACTAGGAATTAAGGAATAGACTTAACAGGAACATCTGTTGATAGATTCATCTCCAAACTCTGTTTATTTTCTCTTCTTAATGCTGCTCTCTTGGTAACTACAGCCAAGGAAGGACACGTGCAGTTTTGCTGAACCAGCTTTTATGAGAAGCATGTGCATTAAAGGCCATTAAAGACATATGGATTCCATCAGGGCATGGTCAATTTTTGATCTATGATCAACTTAAAAGGCCTGAAGTGGGGGGGGATTCTTTATGTAGTAGTGCCACAGTATGTAGTCCTAGAGAGTTTTAAAGCATTCCTCTATATAGGCACAGCACAAAATACTGTAGAAAAAAGTATTTTGTAATTTATATTAATATCACTTCTGGCTGTAGCTGGTGAAGGAGCCCAAATGCAAGCTGATGAAATATATAAACCAGCTTTCCTTTAAGACAGTGGCAGAGGTTTAATGAAGAAATCCCAGAAAGCCATTAATTCTTGCTGAGCTCTTCTCCACATGCTTTGGATCAGTGTCCTGTTCCAGAGCTTCCTGGAGGTTTCCTCAGGAAATGCTGCTTACTCCTGTCTGGAGGTATTTAAAGTCTTTAAAGTCAATGGCTGCAATTCCGTAAGGAGCTGTGTAGCCCTGATCCTGCAGAAAAAAATCAGGGCTGAGGACTTTGTTTTGGGAAAGATGCAGCAAATGAACCTATTAATACACAGAATAAAACCATAGTTGCTGTTCTCTGTCCAAACGCTCATAAATTTTAGTGTTTATTCAGTTTTAGTTTTTCATACAAAGATGATAACTATGTTTAGGAACTACAAGCTCTCAAAATTCTGTATTATTTTAATGGCTTTATGTAATTCACTCCCAGTTGGTGAGCAGGTTTAGCAGCAATGCTACAAATTTATGACCAAAGCTTTCTGAGGGGCTGCTTTTCTTATGAAGGAGCTTCCCAAACCACAAGATAACCCCTTTTCTTTCACGCTAGAATTCCCTAAGAATTGTCTTTGAACTTGTAACAACACTCCACAAAATACAAAAAATATCTCTTCACTGACAATCATTTAGAGCAGTTTAGTGGTGTTC
>JAVCKT010097034.1:0-12192 GCA_032273925.1 Rhynchotus rufescens | reverse complement strand
CCTTGGCATCAGCAAGGCTTTTCATACTGACTCCCATAACATTTTCATAGGGAAGCTGAGGAAGAGCAGGGTGGACGAGGGGATAGTGGGGTGGACTGAGACCTGGACAAAAGGCTGAGCTCAGAGGGTTGTGATGAGAAGTGCAAAGTCTAGTTGGAGGCTTCCAGCTAGGGGTGTCCTCCTGGATGTCCAGGCTGTTCAACCTCTTTGTCCATGACCTGGGTGAAGGGACAGGGTGGCCCCTCAGCAAGTTCACAGGTGACACAAAACTGGGAGGAGTGGCCAAGACCCCCGGAGGCTGCGCTGCTGTCCAGAGGGACCTGGACAGGCTGGAGAGGTGGGGACAGAGGAACCGCATGAAGTTCAACCAAGGCAAGTGTGGGGTCCTTCACATAGGGAGGAAGAACCCCATGCACCAGCATGGGTTGGGGATGACCTGCTGGAAAGCAGCTCTGTGGGGAAGGACCTGGGTGTCCTGGTGGACAACAAGGTGACCACAAGCCAGCAATGTGCCCTGGTGGCCATGGTATTCTTGGTTGAATTAAGCAGAGCATTGCCAGCAAGTCAAGGGAGGTGATTCTCCCCTCTACTGAGTCCTGATGAGGACGCACCTGGAGCAGTGTGTCCAGTTCTGTAGAATTTGGGTCTTCTGTCCTAAAAATAATACAAAGATAACAGCAAGTTCTGAGGCCAGAAGCTGAAACTGGGTCCCAGCATGATGGGTTGCTCATCTTGAGCAAGGCGCCTAACTGAGCTCCTTGAGCCTTTTCGTTGTCTAGAAAAAGAAGCTGCAGTGGTTTACTTAATATTTTATATTATTGTTAATATTATGGATTACTTAATATTTTTGCAGTGCTTGGAGGAAGGGAAGTTTATTTTGCGACTAGATTTATATTACTAATAAAAATAATGTTCAGATAGAGATAATTTGCATGTGGCTGCTGAAATTTAGCTCCTCATAGAAGAAGGAACCGTGGCTGCTGGTGGGAGGTCTGAAGCAGCTCAAGAAGTCTCAGGAAATAAAAATAACTGAGCATGTTATTTTGCCTTTTTACAGTGAAAGGATGAAAGCAATCATTGTATTTTAGGGTAGCTAGTTGTAATCTAAGGAAATTTTCTAAATAATTTTGGTGATTTTCTGGAAAGTGCTGAAAAAGTGTGAATGCTCCCTATTCCAGCCCAGGATTTCTGGTGTCCTACCAAGCATCAAGGAAACATATGACTTGAGGCTACTATGAAAGGCCTAAACCTTTGGAAAGTTATTTGGGGTAATTTCGGCTAAGAATCAGAAAGTTGTGGTCTAAGACTGTGGCAAAAGAGAGGGGTCTGATAAATGAGTATTTACAGCTCAAACTGTTAGAGGTTGAGGTCCTATTCTAGAAACGTTGGTTGAGCTGGACCTCCAGGGTCATCTAGTCACTTAGGTCAAAGTGGGGCTGTACCAGCCATGTTAGGTTGTCATGTCATGGCCTTGTGTAGATCAAGCCATGGCCTTGTGTAGATCAGTCTTCAAAGACTCACAATGGAAATCTCCAAAACTCTCCAGAAAACTTGTTCCTGGACTGGAGTCCCTTCTTCATCAGAAGGCTTTCCCTGATGACCAACCTGCATCTCCCATGCTGAAGTCTGTGGCTGTGGCCTCTTGTCAACTCAAGGCAGATTAACGTGAAAAGGAAAGGAACGTGGCTGTTAGCTAGGGACCCATCTCCAAACTGTGTCCTGAGAAGTCTTTTCTAGCATGCTGTGTTGGTGTTTTCATATTGGTCACCCTATCGTAACATCTGAGAACTGAATCAAATCTGCAAAGTCTTTTTCTTTCCAGAATAAGAGCTCATGGTCCTTCTGTCATTAAAAGAAAATATATATATATATATATATATTTAATCTTTTGGGTACCTGCTGGTGCAACCCATCTGTCCTGTAAGCATAAGGCAAGGAATTTATCTTGCAAAATTCATCCGCACACACGTCTTGTTCTTGTGCCCTCTGGAAACGTCAATTTAATATAAAATCAGTTGTGTTTGCCTAGTTCTCTCCCTAATTCTTGTAGGCAAACTGGCTTTTGTTTTGCTGAAGCTCGTAAGGGTATTTTTATGAGCTCTGCTTAATTCAGATAATGTGACACCCAAGCTGTTGCTGCTCACTGAGTGCCCATTTGCTCCTACCAAGTGCAGGAGCTAATTGCAGCAGTTCCTCGTATGCCTCTTGCTTCCTCAGGACAGCGATTTTCTGCCTATATTTTTATATGCTCTCCAGCATAATTGAATGGCCAAATTGTTTGGATCCCTTGGTTTTTAGCAGGACATAAACTTCAACAACTGAAAGGTTAAGCTTTTCCATGCCTCGGTATTTATTTTGGGGCAGCATGAGCTCAGTGAGTTTGGAAGTTAAGAGTGGCTTTGTGCTTAGAAATTAGCCGTTTAATTTTTAATGCGACACAGGCACCAGGGCTTGTCCTCGTTATGGATGTGAAACTTCCATAATTTCTCCGATGAGAAGCTTGTGGGTTTAGTTATTTATTGGAGAGAGGGCAAGTCAGGACGTCTCCTTTCCTCTGCACATTTTAAGTCTGGTTTGTTCTTGGGTGGCAAGTTCTCTGTGGGCTGGGCCAGCGTTTTAGCTGGCTCATTGGCTGAACCCAGGGCTCCTGGGACTATTCTGGACAAAGAAGAAAGACAAATCCCTGTGTCTTTCTGCTTGCTGAAGTGGTGGGATGTGAAATGCCTGCTGGTGGGATATGAAACATCTACAGAGAAAATGAGTGGTCAATAATACAACTAATGAATAATGCAACTTATTCCTGTCCAGAGCTGCAAACGAGCACACAGAAGATGGAAGATAAATGATGTTGCAATAATAACATCTGTGTTGAGTGTGGTGCTGGAGGTTTTGATGTTGAACGTAATTGTGATTGCACCAGCTATTGGCCATGCTCCAGCTATGTTCTTCCCATCGTCTTTCCGTAGCTTCTCCAAGCTGCAGGCTCCTGAGCGGAGGTGGAAATCCTGCCACCTGGATTTATGTCTCTGGGGAGCTGCATTTCCCACTTCTCCAGGTGAAGCACGATCGGAGCAGAGCTGAAGTTTCCTTCAGAAGGGAAGCCGTTGTGTTGGCTTGGATGAGAAATGGGGAGAACTCTAGGAAAAAAGGGACTACGTGGACTCCAGAGCAGTGCCCTAGCTAGATACGTGCAAACATCAAGGGACAGCAGAAATATAGTCAAAGGGACAGCAAAAGCAGCCCTACTCTACAGAAAGGACCCACCATTAATAATTTACTGCTAGATGGAGCCTGACACTTTTTGCAGAGTCTGGTCCTTCTTTGCTTTCCCTATTTAAACTGATTTTGGTTTTTTTGCATTTAATTTTATTATTGTAAGATTTATTAATAGAAGAGTATCTAAAACTCGATCAACTTTGACCTGATTTTTGTTGTTGTAGAAGATCTTTAGCAGGTTAAATATGTTGCTTTGCTTGAGATGTTCGATCAACGCTTCATTGATGTGATACTGTGTAAACAGCAAGCATGTGGCCATGGAAAGCTAAGTCGTATTAAATGGGCCTCTGTCCCTATCTATTTAGGAAAAGGTGAGATGTAGCCCTGTGGCCCGCCTAAATCAACCTTTCACAGCTGAATTGGAAATTAATTTAATTATTGTTTGGCAGCTCCCAAGCGAGGGTCGAGCTGCAAGTGACTTAACTGAAAAAATTACCAGGAAATGCTAGGAATCTGAGTGTGATGTAAGGTCAGAGGTCTCTTCATGTTCAAGGAGGTTTGGGGGCTGAATACTATTTGCATGTGATTTGTATAACATGAATTTAAAGAGGAGATTTTGTTGAGCTCCTTCAGCATCGTCTTTCTCTTCTTCCGTTTCTATGGGCAATACATAGATTTTTATATACCAGCGTTGGAAAGGCATTAAAAATCCCAGTTCCACCAACGTATGTGTGGAAATAGTCATGCTAAAATTTGTTGGCCCGTTCCTGTCTAAAATTACACGTGCACCTCGGTATTAGAAGAATCGAGGCCTTGAAGGACTGGGAGAAGCGGTGAAGCTGGTTGCACAACTAGTGTTTTCAAATGCACAAATATCAGAGAAGAATAATGGGGCAAAACTTCTCTTTTGTCTTGCATTGATAGTAATTTCAAGGTGTTCTTCTGCCATTTTTGTTTGGTTTTGATGACCCATGGAAGTTCTCTTTGATGGACACATTGGCTTGCTGAGCGGGTTGGTGGTGGTTGCTCGTGGGCTGACCTCTCCTGCCTTTCTGTTTCCTCTTCACCTGGAATAACTTCCCAGCATGATGGAGGCACATCAGGCACTTTCATGGGAAAGATAAAATAGATAAAAATGTCACAACTTGCAGCAAGAAATGGTCTTGAGAACGTTTGCTAGCAGCTAGTTCCCATGCTGTTCCCACTAGAGATCCTACCAGTTCAGCTACTTGGTGGGATCTCAGTAGCTTCACAGCGATCGGTCACCATGTGATAGAGCAATTCTTGTGCTTTCTGTTTATAATTTGTTTCTATTAGGTTTTTTGTTGCATATTCATGGCCGTGAGCAAGTGCTACAAGATATTGTGGCGAAGGAGGCTTAATTTGGCTAATCCTGTTTATTCCCTTCTCGTAGCTTTTCAAAGGACATAATGCGGTGCTTGTAAGGAACGTGAAAATATATTTTGGAGTAGTATTGTCTTGCCGGATGGATTGGAGGCTCGTGTGAATGTGTTTAGATGCTAAATGCTAAAAAGAAAGAAATTCATGTCTCTGAAATGCCGCTGGCATTCAGTCTTTCCTGCTGGCTGGAAGTAGCATAGGATCATAGAATCCTTAAGGTTGGAAGGGACCTCTAGAGGTCATCTAGACCAACCTTCCTGCACATGCAGGGTCACCTAGAGCACGTGACACAGGCACCCACCCAAGTGGGTTTGGAAGATCTCCAGAGAAGGAGACTCCACAGCCTCCCTGGGCAGCGTGTGCCAGGCCTCTGTCACCATCACTATTAAGAAAATTTTCCTTAAGTTCCTGGGGAACTTTTGGTGCTTCAGTTTGTGGCTGTTTCCTCTATTTCTGTCCATGGCCACCACTGCAAAGAGGCTGCCCCATCCTCCTCACTCCTCCCTTGAGGTGTCTATAGATATTGATCAGATCCCTCCTCAGCCTCCTCTTCCTCAGCTTGAACAAGCCCAGCTCTCTCAGCCTTTGCTCCTAGGGCAGATGTTCCAGGCCCCTGATCATCCTCGTAGCCCTGCGTTGGACTGTCTCCAGTAGCTCCACATCTCTCTTGTCCTGGAGAGCCCAGAACTGGACACAGTCTCCAGATGTGGCCTCACCAGGGCTGAGCAGAAGGGGATGATCCCCTACCTCGACGTGCTGGAGATGCTCCTCTTAATGCACCCCAGGATCCCGTTGGCCTTCTTGGCCACCAGGGCACACTGCTGCCTCATGGTCAACTGGTCACCCACCATGACACCCAGGTCCCTCTCGACAGCTACATACCCAACAAAGAGGTATCTTCCTTTTCCTCTTCCTCAAACCTCCAAAGTGTTTGCAATGCTTTTGTCTTGGCTAAAAAAGCTTTTTCTTATTTTTTTCCATTCTTATCAGTAAGAGGTTTATTTTCCCCTCTTTCTTGCAAAACTTACTGTCTAGGTGGGGCTGTAATTTTCCCAATATTGTTATTTATTTATACCCTTTGCACTCAGAAGAGCCCAAACTGGATCATGCTTTGAGACAGGCTCTGTGGAACCACAGGGATGCTCCTTGCACGGGAGAGCATCATGTCTCATGGTCAAGGCAAGTAAGAACATCAACCCAGCAAGCGTCAACTCTAGACGCTAACGCTTTGGGGACATAAAATCCAGGAGTTTTGATTTGATTTTGCTGCTTGATGTTTGTTGCCCGTGAGCACTGTGTGCTGCTCGCCCAGTGGTGGTTGTGCTGTGCTTAGCAGTTAGATAAAAGCTTTCCCATCACTATGTAGTTGTTCCACACAAGGATTCCACATTACATGGGTGACCAGGCAAGCGTACCACCAACATCAGCAATTCATTGCTCTTGCAAAGATGCTTTGTCATTCAAAGGAATCAAAGCTCTTAGTGAAGGTTGTCTCATGCATATTCAAGGTGTGTTTAGGCTGCTGGGCTGGGAAGTACTCTTGCAATATGTCCACTCTGTCCTTCCTTTCTCCTCGTTGAAGGCGGCCTTTCTTCCTCTTGGTTTGCTCAAGCTTTGCTGGTTGAGGTAGTGGAGAGCCAACACAGCTTGCTAAACTGCTCCCCTCAGGCCAAGCAACATGTGAACTGGTTCCCACTGGGACAGCGAGTGGAATCAGCTCTGGGCTTGGATGGTTGTACTTGTAGGACCAGACTGTGTCCTCTTCTGGGCGAGGCCAAAGTCAGGCTGCAGTGGCTCCACTTTCCTCTGCAGAGCGAGGCAAGACCCTGCAAGACTTGAGCCTGGTTTGTTGTGTATGCTTGAGAGCTATTGCCTTTTTCCTGAGAACATCAGCTTAGCTGTACAGACTCAGATCAAAAATCCTCCTGTCCTGTCCTGATGTGTCTGGGAGGATACCTCATAAAGAGAAAAACCTACTGGTCCATTGTCTAGGTGGAGGGGTCATGCTAGTGAGTTAATAGTTACTTATGGCCATGAAGTCCTTGCAGCTCTGACTTCTCCTTTTACTCTTAGGTCTGACTTACAGCATCTGTCTTTGATTATCTACACATCATGTACCAGTAGAAACTCATAGGCTACCTACACTATGAGCAGTATGGCATTTCTGAGGTGACTTCCACTTATTGCCTTGTTTTTTATGGTGTTCAGAACACTTTTGGTGTGCTTCCTCCAGGTGCCCATCACAAGTACCCCAACCTCTCAAGGTACATAGAGGTGGAAAGCAGTGATGGTCCATTAGGCAGCTGCTGGTGGGGACATCCTGTACTTTACCCTGTACTTTACCATTTTTAGAGTACTTTACCCTGTTGGAAAGCTTTATGACCATTAAAAATTCTAAATATCCTCGTGATTTCTTCCCACCGTTGAGGTGGAACTTTAATTGCGTAGAAATGATGTGAAAAATTTCATTGAAGGTGGCATCGTCAAGGCATTTAGATGGAAAACAGGAGGTTTTGGCTTGCTGGCTAGTGTTGAGAGCAGAAGTGACTTCTTCCCCACTTTCAATTTTTGTGCATTTTGTTGAATGGTTGAGCAAAATAATGCCTATGTGATGTATGATCCATGGGGTTTTTGTGTCTTCACACACTTCCTATGCTTGCCACCGTGAAGCAGCCCTGGCGTTTAACGGGGCCCATGTGCTTGCATGAAGAGTCTAAATACACCAAAGTGGGGAGAGACAATTCGGGCCCCAGCAGCAATGCTGTGCTGTCCATCATGCTTCATACATGCCTTTAACTCCAGATACTATGTGTTTTTACTGGGGAGGAGGACCAAGTTACAGCAGCTCTGGGGACTGTAAAACCTGGGTGCTCCCTGGTGCTCCCATTTCCCATACCTTGAGTTTTACTCCAGTTTTCATGGTTTTTAAGAACTTTGTGTGTTGCTGAAGCCAACTTCTGCCTTGTATCTCATTGCGTTGTGATTCATGGTTTTACCCCAGTTTTCATGGTTTTTCAGAACTGAGTTATGTGTTGCTGAAGCCAACTTCTGCCTTGTCTCCCATTGCGATGTGATTCATGGTGTTGGTAGCATTTTATTCCAAAGTGCTTCATAAATGTGGTTTCCTTTGCTTTGTGAATAGCTCTGTCTGTGCCGACTTGGGTTCTGAGGGAAGCTAATTAATTAAGCAGTAATTGTTGTCAAGTCAGTTGTGGCTCACATTTAGCATTTGACTTGTTTACTGTCCTGAAGTAAAGCTGAAGGAGTTAATGAGCTAACAAATTGTGCATCAATCATGAGAGACTTGTTTGGAAGGGACGGCTTGATTTTATGAACTGTAAAATAATGCATTGGGAAGGAAAAGGAATAAAACAAACAACACAATTTAAAGAAAGACCGTTTGGGGTTGGCGTTTGGAATTGCCACCGGATAGCCGCAGAGACGAATGTGTTGCCTAATAAAGCTTAATGGCTGATTTTTTTCCCATTAATCAGAACTTGGAATGGGCTTCATTAAGATAATTAACTGAGACGTTGCTCAGCTGACAGCCAGTAGACACAAATTCCCAGGTTATTTGTTTTACCCTAAATAAAACTCAGGAGAAGATAACCTGGCAGTGTTTAATCATCTTCATTAGATGAGCAGGAGGGCTATTAACATCTTGGTGGAGCATGTCAGAGGGCTCTGTGGTGGCATGGAGCTCCTGGGACTCAGATGTGGTTGAGTGCTCAACACTGGCAACGCGTGTCCGTGGATCTGCTAATTGCCAAAGGGTTTGATAGTCTCTGGGTTGCTTCTGCTGCCCCAAAAATATCACCTGGGAGAAGTTTGTGCCCCAATTGGTGGCTTTTCATTTTGGTTCTCACCCCAAGGTAGGCTTTTGCAGGATGACTCTGCTCCAGGTATGTATGGAGGCCGAAGAGGCAGCAGTGAAGAAGTCATGGGAATTAGTATCTGAAACTTGAATTATTAAATACGCTTTCTTATCCTCATGTCTGCTTGTAAATCCCTTTCTTTGCAGCCCTTTGTGGGGGGTATAACATGGTGGAGGCTACATGGTGGAGGCTACTATCAAGAACTTTTGTATACAAGACTGTTCTGTGTGTGCCGTAAGCCAAGCTTCTCAACTGTGCTCTTCTCCTTTTGTCTGCAGAGCTCCCAGTCTTCCAGCATGAACCCTGTTTACAGCCCCGTTCAACCTGGGGCTCCCTATGGAAACCCCAAGAACATGGCGTACACAGGTAGGTTGGTGTTGGCTGCCTTATGAATGTCCATCTGGTGTGGTCAGAGTGGAGGATGCTCAACGAATAAGCTCAATCCTTGCTGGAAAACCTCTTGGTGCAGTAAGTTTAGAGAGAAGAAATGAACCTAAGTTGATAAGAAAGAGGAAATTCTAGAAATTTGAAAGAAAAGGGCAATCAGCCTAGAGTTTTAAACCAACCAAACCCACAAAAAGCTGCTGGGAGAATCTGGTGGGAGCTGGTTGACCTGCCTGCATGGATGAGTTGAGAATAACCCTGCTGTATGTAGTGAGGATCCCACAGGAGAGAGCCGTTTGGTTGAAGAACATGTGGTGGTTGTTACAGATTGTGATTTGAACTGTGTTGTTGACTTATTTTTTTAATTCTGTGCTTTGTTTGATGTGATCCTATGTTGAACGGCATCTGATATGTGAGTTTGAAGTCCATCTTTTTGAACTGAGTGAATTATCTGGCCGTGTCATCTTTAATACTTGAAAAAAGGCATTGAAAAATGTTTGTCGTAATTAAATAACTACTGATAAGCTCAAATGTGCTAAAAGGGAGAGACTCTAGCTCACTGGGGAAAAAGTGCTTTGGAAAAATTAATCTTGGCATGGGATTTTCTGTGGTGTTCCTTGTGGAGTGTGTCTGCCTGCAGATGTTCCTCTGATTTTGTAGGCACCTTAGAATGTTAGCCTTGGAAAATCCTTTCTTCTAACATTGTGTTAAATGTAATTAGCAGTTAAGTGTTAATATTTCCTTCTTGATATTTGCATTGCGAGCTCTGTTGACTTTTTCCCCAAAGTGCCAGGATGGTTGCAAGAGGGCTTTTTATGGAGCAAAGAGGTCAACGGCAAACGGGAATGAACATCAAACAGTGACTCGGTTACTTCATCTACCAAATATTTCTGTTGGCTTTGGTAGATATTTCCACGAGGAGATTGGTGCAGTTGGCCTTGCAGCTGAGAGTTCCTCAAAGAGGCTTTGCCCCATTTTTTATTTATGCTTTCCTTTTCCCTTGTCAGATATATGCATGCTGCTTCATGGGAGCTCCTGTAGCTCAGGCAAACTTTCCTCTTTTTTTTGTATGTGTTCAAAACTCTGCCTGGATTCCCCTTCCATGTAGGATTCCTCTCTTGGCTTTCAAGCGATCGCAAATATTTTAGCATCTGCGTTTCTGACACTTGGTGAGACAATTTTCTTTAAATATTGAGCTGTGGATCGTGCAGAGCTTGTGCGTTGACTTTTCTGGAAGGAGAATTTCAGAGGGTGATTTCTACTTTATACGGATGAATTGGATGTGACTGCACGCTGAGTAAGTCATATGGCAACGTTAGGAGGAAATTAGCTTCTAAGTAAATTTTTCTCTCAAAAACCTGCTGGTTAATCACCGCAGAGATTGTTCTGTGTGCTTATGTAGATGTCCTGTGGTCTGCTTTGGCTACCTCGCTGCAGGTCTGGCATTGGTCACAGTAGCTGGTCCTCCAAGTCTGGTTTCATCCCAGATCTTCAGCTGTTTGTGCTCTCCGGAGTTTGCAGGGAACAGAGAGAAATGAGTGGCACATGCAGAAGATGACTGTGGAGGGGGAAAAGACAAGAAAAAGAAAAAAAGAAAACGGACAAGGGCAGATCAGACTTGAAAAATTACAACAGGATCCTTAGGAACACCAGTGAAAATATGAGAATGTGAAGGTTCAAGTGGCTGCTGAGTTTGGCTGCACCATACGAACATTTGGTCTTCCCGTAGCCCAGCTGTGAGGTTGTTTTCTTCCCAGGAAGTCCCCAAGTAAACAGTAGGTTGAGAAGTGCTCAAGCTCGGAGCTGTTGCCTTTCCTAGGCAAACAGAATTACTAAGCCTCTTCCAAATCTTCCAGTGTTTAGCAGGAATACAAAAGGTTTATTGCAAAAATGGGGAAAATGTTGGAAGTCTTGTCCTTGATTATGTCCTTCATAATCTCAACAATTATGAAAAGAAAGCTGCCATGTCTCTTTCTTGAGAAATTATGCCCAAAGTTATGCCCATCTAATGATTTTTTTTCTATGTCTTGCCTTCATTTACAATTTTTTGATTCTTTAACTTTGTTGTCAAACATATAATCACAAGCTCTTCTGGAAGGTGCAGACCAACAAGATAGACTTTTTCACAGGACAACTGTGAATCTAGGGAGTTTGCAGACACTTCTCAAATTGGTTTGAACATACGATTTAAAGTATATAATGCTGCTAGACCTGGAAAAGACACTGAGCCCTGCACGTTATGCAACCCCACTCCAAGGTCCTAAGGGTTCATCCCAGGTTTGGAGATTTAAGAACCATCAGAGTCCCGAAAACCAGCCAAGGAAGATGGTTCACTCGGAGCCCCTCATTTCATAGAGCACATAAGTGAACTGATAGACACAGTTTGTGATGCCTATCCTGAAGTTTTGATTTGAGATATCGTTTTTTAGAGGTCTCATCTTTTTGCAGGACCAAGGGGAACTGCCAGGAATGTGGTAGCACAAGGAAACTCAAGGACTTGCCGAAAATGTCCTCTCTGTGTGTTGTCCTGGATTGCTTCCACGTAATTCAGTTGTGTGCTTTGCATGGTGATTTTATTTTTTTTGGAAGAAATAAGAGAGGAAAAGAAGGAAACTCACTTTCAAAGCAAATTTCTAGCATCAGTAGTGTTATGTTTGGAAAAAAAATATATATTCTCAGCTCCAAGTTAAGCAAGAAATAGAATTCAAAAACACTAGTGTAGTAAAGTATAGATAAAGGCTTTTAGCCTTAAGCTATGCTGTTTGTTCACTTTCAAGTTCATTTTTTTTACCTCAGACCAGGTCTGGCATATATATGACTTAAATTTTTGCCTTTAAAGATCATGCATAAGCCATTAATTTCTAGCCCTAGGGGGTAAAACTCAGGTGGGATATACACAGAAAGAAAACTGGGCTAGTAATCAGGGTAATGGCAATTTAAATTCTGCTGTCTTGTGGCTTTTGAGTATTAAATGTGATTGCTTTATATAGAACAGACTGTTTTTGGTTTAAATAATCAGGTTTAATTTGATCTTTCTGCTTTCACTTGTTTGACTTGCTTGTTATTCTCCTTTCTTGGTGGTCTCATGGGAGATGCTGATTTGAAAATAAATAATATTGTTTATGCCAAATTGGCTGCTCATTTGTTGGGAGGGAGGAGGGGGCAGGGAATTTCCATGTTTCCTTTACAAAATGTTGGATCGGGTCCTAGAAGTGCTTGTGTGATGGTGAGAGTTGTGTTGGAGACTGACTCAGAGCGAAGGGGCCAAGCTCTTGTGGGTGGTGGCCAGTGGCAGGCCAAGGGGCAGTGGGTGCAG
>JAVCKT010097033.1:0-12192 GCA_032273925.1 Rhynchotus rufescens | reverse complement strand
TTTAAAATCTTTTATGTTTTACGTAAGCCCCAGCAATAAAAGCTAGCACATAGCTTATTTGTTCAGAAATTAAAGTCATCAGTCATCTGTAATGTGACGGCATATTGGGTGTGGAACAGTTAATTGCCACCATAAAATTCTGCATGATATTAAAAATTCTTTTAAAGTCATCAGAAACATCATCTTTCAGGAACCTTCCATGCTCCCCCTCTGCTTTCTAGAAATAGTTGGTTTCCGTTTTCATTCAGTTAGTCTATGCAAAATAAGTAGGACATCAGACAATAGAAACATTTTTCTTTTCAGGAAGGTGTTCTCAGTGTATTTTAAAGACACCAGTGGCAGAGCAACCTATGAGGTTACTTATGTTACACAATATGAAGTCCTGCTTTCCAATTTCAGCATCTAGTTCTTTTCATTTGGTCTCTAGTGCTCACACGTAGATTGAAAGACATCTGTATGTGTAAAAGGGTCATAAAGTTGCTTAAAAGAATTGCTTCCTAAAACGTATTAACAGTGAAGTTATATCACTATATCACCAAATAGCTAAAATAAAAGTCACAAGCCAAACAGAAAGAGATAAGTTACTTGACACAAAACAGAAAAGTTAATCAAGAACTGCTACATGCTGAGAGATATTCTAACGTAGACATTGCTCAGAAACAGCATTGGACTAGCACATGAAGAACAAATATGATATCCTTCTCTTTTTCCTTTCAGTTATCAAGGATTATTAAATAAAGAAGCAAATGGCGTACTGCCTACAAGTAGTGAAAATGCAATCTCAATATATAAAATTACAAAACTAACACATGCCAAGTTATACAAACAGTTCTCTGGCTAAATTTCTCGTAACCTAAACTGACTCTTTCTCAAATAGTTTTCCAAATGGATATGATCTGGGGAGCAAACTAGATCTTCTGCTCTTGATTGGCCAAAGTAATTTACCTATTACTTTTATTATTATTAATTAAAGTTCTGAAATTTCTAGCATGAAATGTCCTTGCTGTTAAATTCATATTGCTTTAGCTCAAAGTCAAAAGGAAAAAGCGATCCTTCTACTTCAATTACAGCAGCAGTTTTCCTGATTGACTGAGATACTGATTTTCCCATAGCTACTTGAAAGTAACACACATATATACACAAGTATAAATGTATATATGCATATATGTATACATACACACACACACACATGCATAAACTGAACCAATTTTTACAAGAAACAAATATTTTTGTACCCAATTTCTACTTGGGATCAATAAAAATGATAAAAACTAAGAGACTTGAAATCCAGTTTGCACATTTGAGTTTGAAATTTGAAAATCTCCTCCATACAGATCTTCAGATCTAACTAACATTCAAAAGAATAATCTCACAGGCAAGCTGGTGGGAAAAAAAAATGGAAGCTGAGAAGTATATTTTTTTGCTGCAAAACTCCTACATCAGGTTGGAAAAGGAAAATGAAAGGAATTGTGTTCTGCTTTTATTTATTTCCACTTTATTTATTTCCACTTTTCTATATATAAGAGTAGCAGTCTTTATCACCGCCATCCATATTTTTCACTTTGCCATTATTTGTCCTAATCGCTGTAATATTCCTTAAAATAATAGCAGGAATCATGACAAAATCGTGACTGGCAGGTCATGGTTCATTTTTGGAAGAGGAAAGGGAGGGAAATAATAGTGTTGGGTTAATGAATTTATATAATCTATTATGAAAAACACATGAGTAAACCTATGGGAGTGGGTAAGCAGTCAATCTATTATTATTTTTTATCTGTAAATCACTATGAATTTTTTTATAAAATACTGTAATACAATTGTTAGTTGTCCCAAAACAACTGATATAAAAATATAGCTTTTTTTTTCCTCATTTCAGCTGAAGGAGTAACCTGCACAGGGTGACACTTCCTGTCTGATGTCTTCACCTACTAGTCTTCTCTTGACAATGCAACCTGGACATCTTTCCCTCCCTAAGACAACATTCTTTAGCTGTTTAATATAAGGTTGGTTTGAGTTACCCAGTAATCTCTGTTATCACAAGATTTTTTTAGTTCTTCTGTTTGAATGCGACTTGGTTCATCTGTTGTAATCATGCATTACTTCTTTGCATCTACTTTCTTCCATTCCCTTCTTTTCTGCCCTCTGCTCTCCTTAGCACTTCATTTTTCCAGCCTTGTTCTCTTCCGTCTGAAGTTTCTAATTTCTCTCTTTCTATCACTCCTCCTTGACTCTTGTGCCCTCTTTATACCTTCTTTTATCTCCCTTGAAGAACAACTTTTGTTCATGTCTGCTCACTGATCTGGATACCTCCTCAGGGTTTTTTCAACTTTTCTTGACATGTCATTACTCCATTTCAAGCATATACAAACTATCATGGTATCTCCACTTGAATTTCTTGAATTTCTGTTTGAATTTCTTCCTCTGACACTGTATGTGCACTTGTTTTTCCTTTTAGAACACAGTGGGGTTTTTTTACCATGTCTTTTTTTTTTTTTTTCTTCTTATAATGACCAGTATTTTTCCCTACTTCTCATTTCTCCTACTACAGAGCACCTGAGCCTTCTGCCTTCCTTTAGTCTAAGCTTTGATTAACTAGTTCAGATTGATCCCAACTAATCTTAGATGGGTAAGTTTAGCATTCAGCCTGAGCTGTTCATCCGAAGTTGAGAATGAAAAACTTTTGGGGTGGATTCATGATGCTCATGTACGTCAAGATGGAAGTCCACTTTCAAGAGGTGATTACTTTATTGATTATCAGAGTAGATTTTCACAAATAACTTAGATTGCATAATTATTTTAGAATGTTTTAAGTTAATTCTTCTGATATATCTGATAATTTCAACCTGTGACTTTTCCTCTTATGCTCTTATTCCTCACTGTTCTACATAAAAGAAATATTTTCTAGTTCCTAATTAAGAATTTAAAAAGAATTCATAATTAATATGTCATGACTCAAGGTTTGCCTCTGATAATGCTATTTAATGTCTTTTCTTACTTTCACTGAAAACACCTGTGCTGCCTCTGGCTTTTCACTAAAGATATTAGCTTACTGCAAAGGGTTTTTGATAAGTGTCTCTCCCATGAAGTGAATTATTCAAATTAGCTTTTGCATGGTTGTTAGTGTAGGACTGTTAGACAGGAAGAAAACACATGGACGATTATTGAAAGGGGAAGGACAGACAAGACTAGTTAGCACAAAATTTACAGTGGCTCAAACCACAGCAAAAACAGGACTAGTTAGCACAAAATTTACAGCCAAAGTAGAAAAATAATAACAAAAAAGAAAGTTGCTAAAGTTGTTAATATGCTCAGAGAAATGGCAAAAAATGAATCTCAGACTGATGAATATTTAAATATCTATATGTAAGCGATTAAATGTGGAAACCTTATTATTTGGTCAACAGTACACTTTATTTGTCATAGTACACAGTTGATGATCCAATACACAACATACACAATTCATATATTAAAAACATGACATTTATATAGTATTATTATCAATAAATATATAATAAATATATAAATACAATGTATGCATACATTCATATAGGATAATAAAACACTATATATATACACTATACATAGTATATATATTATCATAAAATAATGGAAAAGAAAAAGAGGGATGAAGTGTTGCCATATAGCACAGACATGAATATCTACTCTGAAATCCCTCATGCAGATGGATCTATTGAAATGTCATATTAAGCATTAAAACCACTGAACTAGGGAAAGTGAAGTGGATACAACTTTTTGTAAAGAACGAAATGAAACCTATGCATCCTGGAGGACTGGGTGGCTTAAGGGGAAATTAAAGTGGCATACGATCAGAGATGAATTTTAGAACTCGTTAGCAGGTTCCTGGAGTGAGCTGGGGATTTGACAGAGAAACTAGCAGATGAAAATCTAGAGGACTGTCTTTTTACATTTTCTCCTTTTCACTACAGAATGACTAGCAAAGACTAGTAGACTTAGGAAGACAGATTTCAATGAACTTTGGGAACTGCTAAGTAAGATTCCTCCTAAAGGAAGTCCAAGGCAAAAAATAATAAAGGATAGCTGAAAAAAAATCTTCAGGAAGTATTGTTTTATTGTCTTATTAAGAAGCATAACTGGTTTTGAATGTCTGTAATACGTTACTGCATAGGTATAATACTGTAGCGTCCAGAAGGATAGCCTCATCTGCCATTGGATAATATGGCACTATGACAATAAGTCACACTAAAAATGATGATTTTGGAGCTACCTATGAGTTAATATTTTTGTTCATTTCCCAGTATTTACAAATATACTCAACAGTATTGTCAGCAAAAATGTGATTTTTTGTCATCTTTTAATTATCTAAAGAAGTTGCCTATCAACAAATGATAGGAACATCCCTTAATCACCACAATAGACACATGTAGCAAAGAATAGATTATATCTAAAAAAAATAAAAAAAATAAAAAAAAAATGGAGAGGAAGAAGAAAGTGAATGGACTCATTTAGTTGAGAAAGGAAGGAATATTTTCTCAGGATTGGCTTATACTTTATAAGCCAAAGCACTTGAATTAGATAAACAAGTAGACCTCTGAATGCAAGAAAAGTATATATTCAAATGCCAAGTCTGCAAATGGAAGACGTTTAGCATTTAGATCATAATTCTCTGAAAGACAACTGGGAGGCACACATAAGCATTTTATAGTAAACTAGAACAATAGAAAATAAACAACATATATAGTCTAATAAAAGCTTGTATTACTGTCAAGTAGCGTGTTCATGCCAAGAAATCTGGAGAATAGTGACAAAAAAAAAAAAAAAAGAAGTTGAGAGCATTATGAAATCTAAACATGATGAGGCCTAAGGGAAGAAAGAAATTTGTATATTTATTGTTAGCATTTCAGTATATTAAATCGTTGTGGCTATTTTATGCACACTTCAGGCAAGGCTCTGAGCATGATGGCAAGTGTTCAACAAAGCATTCACCTTCAGGAAGAATGTAGGTTCAGAAAAAAAAATGGAGTCAGAAGGAACATGTTTAATCTGGATGTTTGAGGCAAGCTGAACATCCAAAATTTGACACAAAATCTTCTGTGTGGTGTCAGTCTATTCAGAGTTAACTTTCTTCACTATTATTGCCTTCATCACAGTCTATATTGAAGAGGGAACACTGATCAAAAACTTTCAGATCATTAATAAGAGACAAAATTGCATTTCTGAAATCATTTTGTGTCTTCATTATTGCTGATTCCATCAGACCAATGTGTTGCTTTACATGTGTTTTACATGTGTTTACATGTGGTAATACACATGCTGCTTTTAGCGGAGGAAATTTATAACTGTTTTCACAGACAGGCATTTTTTGTTATCTTTTCCACAATTAATCATTACTATGATGGGGAAACATAATTTCATTTTTTTCTGTGAGTGAGCAGCTTTAACATAAAGTCAATAATAAATTTCATAATAAAAATAATAACAGATAACCAGCCCTTAGACAAAAGCTATATTGATTTCAAAGTCTGAAGAAGGACAAAACAAAGATGCAGGTATTCTGCACAATCAACTACTAAGAAATAATAAAAACAATAAAATAGAAAGCAATAATTCATTCTTCTGTAGGCTCCTGGCTAGTAAGATGGTACTGGCTTACTTTATTTCCAGCTGCTAGATTTCACTAAAAGAATCTAAAAATAAATTCAATACTTTCCTAAAATTACTTTCCTATGTAAGCTAGTGCTGCAGTTGCCATAGGGATGTTTTAACATCACAAATTGGAAGCAGTTCGCATAGTGGTAAATAAGCACACCGGTGGGGAAGTAGTCCATCTGAGCATGCCTTAAAGAAGTAATCTCAAAGAATGTATTTTGGAGATTTAAAAAGAAAAAAAAAAAAAAAAAAGGAAGCACTGATTTAGGCTATAATTGATTTAGGCTATAATCATTGAATGTAATTTTTCACAAATATGAGAACCTGTGCAAACACAGGACCTTGCCTATGTTGATAGCATATCACCTATCGGACATTCTTATTTCAGAGAAAAGTGTATAAAAATATTGTTGAAAATACCAGTAAGTTCTATGAAACAGAAAAATTATACATTCTTACAATTATCATTTTTTAATCTGAAGTCCACCTTGTCCTTTTGTTCTCTTCTCCTTCGTAATATGTTAAATGACTGACTTCTGGTATTTCTTTTTTCTTTTTTTTTTTTTTTTTTACTATACCACCATCTAATTATTTAAAAAGTCAATACAGATAAACATAAAAATGTCTAACAAACCTCTAGACTTCCTTTTCAGCGTTTCTTCATAATGTTCTACATCCTAAAATCTGAAAGGTCAGATGATATAAATAAACAATGACTTCACTGAAGTTGATACTACTGTCTTGATTTACAGCAAGAAGTAATCTAGTCTTAGCACTCGAGCTTTTCATTCTGTGCTCAACCCAGAATAGAAAGCAAATGGCTGGATAATAAATACCATGGAAACAAGAAAAAAAAATCCTATAAAGGAACAATTTAGGGAAAAAGAAAAAAATAAAAAGGGCTAGATTGTCTATACTTAAAATAGAAATCACTGGGATTCTGTAGTAAGATCATTTAAATACAAAATGTTATGAGAGATTATATCTTTTTTTGTATGTGGCTTTGGTGCATGTCTAAAGAGGGTTTTTTTAAAACTGGTAGTTTTACTGGTCTTATCAAGTCACTTTCAACATGCTTGTATGAATCCAGTTGTAAAAGTAATCACTTTCTCTGTGGACTTTTTCCCATTTGTTAGATCATATACTCTGGATGAATAGCCTCCCAAAAAAATAATATGCATCTCCTTTGGGCTTATGCTTGCTTGTTTCTCCAGGGAAATAGTTGTAATGCAGGTTTCCCTTGAATGTGCTCCATCCAAGCTACATATAGTTACAGCATGAGTAGTAGAGTTCAGACTGATCAAAGCTGTTTTAAAGTCCCTCTGTGCACTCATTTCTGACTGGGGTATAACCTATGCTGTTCTCATGGCTTCGCTTTTGCAAGTGGGCTGTCAGTGGGAGGAGTGCTTGAAGACATCATCCCAAAGTAGTACTGTGCAAGCTTTTCATAACAGATTTCTGGTTATTCTCTGGTGTGAGGACAGAATTAAGTTAGATGAAGCATCCATCATCTTCCCTGATATATCTCAATTATATTTGTTTTATTTGAGAGCAAGTGACTGGTCAAGTGCAGTGGATTCAAAGAAGAAGTCCAGTGTGTCATCACAAGGCAAAAGTTAGCCATCCCAAAATGATGAATTGAGGTTTTCTCACAGCCTTTCTCTGTCCAGTGCTCAGAGCCTGGTAGCTAGGATGCTGTCTCCATTGGTGTATTTCTAAATGGTACATGGCTGGATTATTCCAGAGGAATTAGAATCCCACAGATCAGTCCAGAGATTTAGAATGAGATAGGTTTTACCTCCTCAGCACTAGAAAAAAAAAAGTTTATGCTGTTCTAGTCAGATGGACTCCCTTTATTGTTAGCAAGGAGAAATACACATTACATAGGGTGAATTAATCTGATTATTTTAGACATACTTGAGATAAAGGGGATGACGTTTCATGTAGATGTGTCTATTATTTCAATTGGTTCTACTGAAAACCTTAAATGAAAATCTCAAGTGTATACATTTACATGGGGACAGAGCAGATATCTACAGGGCAGAGGAGGACTACCTTGACTGTCCACACTGTCTTCTCAAGCAGTCCACACTAAGAGTGAATTTAAGTTACCTACAAAACCCATGTAACTTTCTAGAATACGATGCCAGAAACTGCCTTTGAAGGATTTCAGGAGCCTTGAAGGCAGCCTCTGGGGCTCAAGAAGTAGCTGGAGACTAGATAATGTGTAGTGTTCGCTCACATAGCAAGTGTGTACTGGATTCACAGAATGCAATACCACGAGGGTTGCCCTTGGCCCAACAAAGAGACTCTGATTGGCAGTTAGAATGAATGGACAGCTCTTCTGTGTACATGGCAGAAGGCAGATGGTCAGTCCCACAGCTCAGTGTGGGTATCCGTTTCATCAGGTTGCACAGGACTGTGTGTGTCTCTCTTACTTCTGGTTCACCTGTTCATCCTGTTCAGTAGGCCTTTAATAGAGGCAATATATCTTTTGCTGAGGTAATGACCCACATGAGAATTTTCAATATATTTCTCTGTGAGTACTTATGTATTTTATACACATTGGAATAGCATCAACAATAAAGCTGGAGAAGACTTTTCTCATTATAGAGTCTCATCGAGCAGTGAAAGGTGGGATTACTAGCAAAAAAATAAAAGTTAAATACAGATCTCCCACACACTGTATTCCAAGCAGTGAGCTATTGTTCAAAAGCAATCTTGTTAGGCTTCGTATCTTTCATTTTGTCACAAGTGTCTGGAAATGAAATGTGCTTGGAATGGAAGGAACAGTACGTTTCAATATTTCTGAACTATCTCTTTCAACACAACATGAAAAGTGGTTGCAAAAGAAGATTTTGTAAGATTTACTTTTGGCTAAAATTGTATAAAGATACCGACCTGAGTATTCAAAGTGATTACTTGTTGTCCCAATGGAACCAGTGGGCTTTCCAATGGAAAAAGGTATCTGAAAAGAATATGATCCAACTGTGCTGCCAATCTTACTGTGGTGGCCCTATCAATAATAGGATCCTATACATAGGCTGGAGGCAGAGTTGATTTTAATAACGCTGGAGAGGACTCTATAGTGGTTAGAAAAGCCAAATAGACCCCTGTACAGGCTGTACTGCTGGGAAAACCTAGGACACATACCACAATGAATATTGTGGTATACCTATATATGTATATGTAGTTGTGTGTATTGATCATCAATAGAAAATTTAGTCTTATGCTATATGCTCTGTTTATGTTTATAGAGATATAAACATGTATATAATGCATATTATATATGCCATAGGATGGCTAGATTTTCTCATTATAACAAATAAGTATACCGATTGTTATGAAGGTACTGTATGTACAAAAGAATGGCCTTTGTAATGTTCACTTGCAGTGTTTAAGAACACTCCACTTTGAAGGTTAGGACTTGGATGAGTCTTTAATATAACAAAACAGAGAATCTGGAAGAGCTCTCTCTCTCAATGACCTTAACAGCATCAGCTGATGTCAACTGGGATCTTCTACCCTCTGGAGACTACTAGTACAGCACCTTCAGCTTTGCTGACACAGAGAAAGTGTCCTCACTTAATCAGCATGAAATGCAAGATGCTAATGAGGCAGGGATAAAATATTAAATGTGAAAGTGATGTTACATTTTTGTTGTGTTTGCATCCAATATTTATTAAAAAAAAAAAAAAGATAATTGAGTAGAGTCAGGATTGATCAGCTGAATGTGTGTGAGTCCATGCTTCAATTTGCATTATTCTCTGTATTGTGGTCTTATAGAGTGGCAATCTCCTTTGAAATGGTAGGAGTTGGTTTGTTGGGATATTGTAGTTATGGCAAGCTATCCAAGCTGTGAAAGATGTGGAGGGATGAACTTGTTCTCCTGAAAGCAACCTCCCTTCATTCTAAGTCATCCTCTGGCAAGATATTAGTAAAGTTCTTCTCTCTTAACATATGTTGTATATGCATTTCTCATACTGATGGCGGTTGCTGAGTAAGCTGCAGAACAGGATGAAACACTAGTAATTACCCTATATACCCCTTTACACTAAAGAATTTAATGAGCTAGGAAGGAAAGAAAAGTTTTCTTTCCACAGATAGATGGATACAAACTCCTAATCTAGAAAAACTCCTCCCTTCTCCAGTCAGGATACTCCAGAGAGCTGATTTTTTCAAATTTTCCCCGATCTGAGATAATGTGAGAAATAATGGTTCCAAACTTTAATGAAGATCTTTACCTATCCTCTTAGAGTTTTCATCTCCCCTCTTTCTGCTTCTTGTGCAATTTCTTTGTAAATTAATTAAATATTAAATTAAATTCTTATTGTAGTATATATGAGAGCTGACAGATATCATGATCCAGAAGTTCTTGCCAGACAAATTATATACCAGCTATCCTATATCGGATACCCTGTTCTGGCAAGTATATTGTGTCAGCTTCTGACAATAAACGCTACAGCAGGTTCTGCCTAGGCTGCAGAATTGTATAAAAATTCTAGGCCTGATATTGTGAGTCACATAGTTTTATTCATCTGTCTAAAGACAAGATCAGCTCTAGCTGGACAATTCCTGAAAAATGATAGCCTAAGTTGTTCCTAAAACTAAGCATTCATAGCAATTCCACAATCCCAGGAGAATCTATTCTGGTAAATAACCATCATACGGTTGGAATTGCTTTTATATAATGTGCAATATAAATCTCCATTACTATAGTTTATGCTCATTACCTCTAGTTCTGTTCTCAGTGAACAAGGAGAATAGTTTATGTTCTTCTTTGGCAGTTGCTTTTAAATTATGTGAAGACTCAGCCTGTCTTTCCTCCCCCAAATCAGTCGTCTCTTTTATAGACAGGAACAGAATTTATCCAGTTCTTCTGTACAGGAGATGTTTTTTAGACTTCAGACCATTCTCACTGTACATTTCTGGACTCTTTACAAGAATTAAAATAAAAGATAAGCATTAAACAAATAATTATAACTATTATTTGCTATAAAAAATAAAAAGAAATGATGAGGGTTTTTCTGTTTTATTTCCAGGGACATAAAATAACTTTTGTTGTTGGTCTTTTTTTCTTATTTTCCTTGTTTTTTTTTTTTTTTTGATGGGAACTTTTACCTCCATTGAACTCAACAACTGTCCAAGTGCTCTGAAGTCACTACTATCTTAGGTTCTAGCTTGTTTGTAATTGCTGTAGATGTAATTGTAGTCAAGATTTCTGTCAAATACACCATAGTCGGGGCATGACCTCATAACTCTGGGAAGCAAAGAGTATACAAGAGTACTCCAGTATTATAGTGGATGTTGATAATTCATTGATACCATTTTATGTGGAAGAAACATATTTCTTTGTCTTTGAAAAGCTCACTCTTGGAAATATCTTTATATTTCTGAGGCTCTTACCACTATTACTTGCCTAATCTGCTGTTGGAGGTCTGTTGCAAATTAATTGTGGATCTCAAACTTCCCCAATTTGCAGCTCTTGTTTGATGGGTGATGTCAACCAATGAGGCTGAGATGATTGTTGGGAACTGAAAATGGGATTCTTCAGAGATTGCAACATGGAAGAGATCTTCCTCCTTTGCTGTTCAGTGTAGACTCTCCTTTCCCTGGTACCCAATCCGGACTTCAGAGAGCAAACACACAGCTTGAAATTCCTTGTTTGCACCCTGCTGCAGTAATACTGCAGATGCAAAGAGGAATAGAGTATCTACGTGGTTTGTCACGGTGATATGCCAGTATTTGGGATGGAGACACTTTAAAGCAAGAAGTATCATAAGTCCCTCAGCTGAATATATGTCAGAACATCTATGTACAGAGGCCTGGGAGGTCCCTCAGAAGGCTTTGGAAATATTTTCTAGAGGAGCTCCACTTAGGGACATATGAAGAAATTCTAGCAGTGTTCACATGTGTCTGCAATACATGATGTATATGGGCTCAGGTAATGATAGTGGACACAGGTATAGACAGCGTGTGAGGCTGCAGTGACAATGTTTGTAGGCTGGTTTAATGAAACTCCTTAGATATGCCAAGATCCTATACACTGCCATTCAGATATCATCTAACAATAGAGTCATGATGAGAAGCAACGGCAAAATACCCTTTTTTCCCCCCTGAGAAGATGAAAAAGACACCTTCTAAGTGCTGACTACAAGATTTGTTTAGCTGTATTTACACTTCTCTTTGTCACAGTAAAGCAATCTGTTGGGCAGACATAAACAACAGGTGTCTTCTGCATGTCTGTGTTGCATGCAACAAGGTCAAATGTCATAAAAACTCCAAATAATCCCTATTAAATATAAGGTACCATGCCAAAGCACTGTAATAAAATGGCTGATCAGTGCACAGAGAAAATTTATTACTTTAGTCCTCCCTCAGCAACACGAGATCTTTTCTTTATCTCTGTCTCTTTTTTTTTTCCCCAAGCCAGATTGTTTTTGAAACATTGCTGTATTTTTCAAATTTTCCATTTTTTAAAACACAACTCTAAAGAATAAAAAATAAAAAATATTCAAAATGCCTAAATCTTGCTTGCGATTCACTTTTAGTTACATTTTCTCA
>JAVCKT010097032.1:11333-32491 GCA_032273925.1 Rhynchotus rufescens | reverse complement strand
ATGATGTGAACAAATCATATGATGAATTCATGACAACTCTAGAGGTCTTGTACAAAAAAAATTGTGTGCTAATAAATTATAAACAGAAAGATACAGTGGATCATCCATGGATGACCAAAGGACTGAGAAATGCTTGTAAAAAAAAGAATCATCTGTATTCGTGTTTCTTGAAATCGAAAACTCAAGAGGCTGAAGAAAAATATAAAAAGTATAAGAATAAATTAGTTGGAATCATAAGGAAACACAAGAGGGAATACTACAGTAAATCACTACATAATTGTAGTGGTGATATGAGTACAACTTGGAGAGTAATAAATAATGTTTTGAAAACGCATAAAGCGAAAACTAGACTTTCACAAAATTTTGTAGAAAATGATGTGGAAATCCATGACGATGATGAAATTGTTAATGGATTTAATAATTATTTTGTAAATGTTGGGTCTAGCCTTGCAGCTACGATTCCCAATGTGGAAAAAAATGTAAGTCTTTTAAATAATGGCTGCGTTAACAGTTTGTTTTTGGGTGGAACAGATGAGGAGGAAATAATGAAAGTTGTTAATAAATTTGCTAACAAAAGATCAAAGGATTGTGAAGATCTGGATATGATGGTAGTAAAAGAAATAATTAGTCATGTCATTGAACCATTTACGTACATTTGTAATTTATCATTCTCAAAAGGTATATTCCCAGACAGAATGAAAATAGCTAAAGTAGTTCCTCTTTTTAAAAATGGTGACAAACGTGTATTCAGTAATTATAGGCCTATATCTTTATTGCCACAATTCTCTAAAATTCTCGAAAAATTGTTTATGTCTAGATTAGATAAATTTCTTGAAAAAAATAATATTTTAAGTACTAGTCAATATGGTTTCAGATCAAATTGTTCAACATCCTTAGCTCTTATGGAGCTGATTGAACAAATTACTACAGCGATTGATAAAAAACAACATTGCATAAGTATATTTCTAGATTTAAAAAAGGCGTTTGACACTATTGATCACACCATTCTGCTTGATAAATTAAATCAGTATGGTGTTAGAGGTCCTGCTTTACAGTGGATAAGCAGTTATTTGAGGGATAGAAAGCAGTTTGTCCAGATGGATGATGTGAGATCTAATTTATGCAGTATTTCATGTGGCGTACCACAAGGTTCAGTACTTGGACCTAAATTGTTTATTTTATATGTAAATGATTTGATTGAGGTGTCTGATGTCCTCAAATGTGTTTTGTTTGCTGACGATACAACTTTTTTCTGTTTGGGTAAAGATATAGAACAGATGTTTGAGTTGATAAACAAAGAGATAATTAAAATACAGGATTGGTTTAAATTAAATAAGTTATCATTGAATGTCGATAAAACAAATTTTATGATATTTAGTAAAAAAAAGATAACTATGGATTTTTCTCTCAAAATTGATGGTATTAAGATATGTAGAGTCAATGAAGTAAAGTTTTTGGGTGTAATTATTGATGACAAACTGTCATGGAAACAGCATATTAATCTTGTAAAAAATAAAATATCGAAGTCCAATGCAGTATTATACAGAGTAAGGGACTTATTAAACAATGATGCTTTATATTTGTTATATAATACACTTGTAGTCCCACATTTAATTTATTGTGTCACTGTTTGGGGTACAGCATGTAAAACCATAACTAAGCCTATTTTTATTCTGCAAAAAAAAGCTGTAAGAATAATAACAAAAAAGTGTTATCGTCACCACTCTAATGTTCTGTTTTGTCAATTGAGATTACTTAAGTTTTATGATTTGGTGGATTATAATATTCTTCTATTTATGTTTAAAGCTCAGAATTGTTTGCTACCATCAAACATTCAAACATATTTTGTAAAAAGGGAGAGTTGTTATAATTTGAAGGGAACAGATATTTTTGTTAAACCTAAGTATAGCACGAGTTTAAAGGGTCGGTCTACCACTATACAGGGAATTGGTCTGTGGAATGGTTTGGATGATGAGGTTAAAATGGTGAAGTCAATGTTTATATTTAAGAGAAAGATAAAAACTATTTTGTTAGAAAGATATACATAACTGATTGTCTATTTTGTTTGTATGAAATTTTGATGAGTTAAGTATTTGCTTTATTAACTACAAGAATGATTATGTTTAATTTGATAGTTTGAATTGATTTTGTTTAAAAGGGAGCAGATATAATAAGAATTTTTCTTCTTCTGCTTCCTTTCATTTTATATTTGTCTTTTTAATTTTCTGAAATTGTATTTGTGTTTTTATTGGAAATCAATGAAATGAATAAATAAATAAATAAATAAATAAATAAATAAATAAATAAATAAATAAATAATAGTGGGCTAGTCTAGTCTCCTGTCTCTGAAAATAGTAGGTCTATACAGGAGAAGCTATCAGCAAATTTCCCTTGATCACAGATTACTAGATTTAAATTTTGTGAGTGAGTTTCTGCATCAAATACCTGTTTCTATCCACAGAGCTAGTTTATGCCATCTTGACCATATGTAAATTTCTTTTTTTGCCAAGTTACCAGTTCTTACATATACTCACAGTAGCTATAAAGGTGAAAGTACCAAAGCCTACAGCTGCATTTACCACGTTTTTCTCCTTTCGTTCATTTCACCCTTTTTCTGACAGAACCAGAAAGCAGTTTACATGCAATCAGTATGGGGAAGGAAGTTTGCAACAGTGTCATATCGCCAGATGTTCTTCTCCCGCTCCTTTTCTAGACCCTGCACTGCCATTCACACTTCCCTTCCTCCCTCCCTCTCCCTATCTATTTGCTGGCTTCATTTTCGCTTGCATCATATCACATGCAGAGAGACTGACTATGCTAGACTAATAACAAAATCCTCTGCTGATCCTCCATTTTGCCACAGAAAAAAACAATGTCCTTACATAGTGTTATATGGTTCTGTTTCAGGTAAGCATAAAATTAGCTTAATTCATCAGTGACAGGTTGAATTAAAAAAATGTGAATATAGCAAGTCATTTTCTTGTATAATTCTACTAAAATATATTTCAAAAATAAATACTCATAAAACAGTATATTTCCAGGCTCTTCAAGAAAAGTGAGTATTTATTAATCTCTGCAACTAATGTTGCAGTAAGAATATAAGATAATATTCAATATATAGAAAGTTCTCTTTAGTTTTTAATATTACTAAGGCTAAATTGCCTTGTTATTATTTCTGAAATAGGAGATCTTCAAGGAAATCTCCCAGAGAAAACTTTATAAATGAGCAGTCTTAGCAAGACATACTCGTCTCAGTCTATCTTTTTTACAGAAGAATTTTCTTTGACATTTGATAACATAACTGGAAAAGTATGTTGTCCAACATCCTTCAGGATTAGAACAGCCTATAGAAGAATTATCACAATTACTAGTCTGGATATATAGGATTGTAAATTGCTGCTGCAGTTTATTTTGGCTCCTAAAAGAAATATGCACTCCAATGGAAAAGCAAAGCAGTATATATCATTTTCAGAAAAGGATAGCCAGTCAATATGATCAATTGTTTTGAACAGGAGAGATGTTTTGGCTCTAAAGCACCTAGGGAAAAAAAAAAAAAAAAAAAAAAAAAAGTCTATTAAAACTGCAAGTGCTCCTGATGATGACTTTATGACTTTAGGATTATAGGATTGAAAAATATTATCACTTTCACAAAAACAAAAAATAAAAACCTTAGGTGTGATCTGAATCCCAAGAAATGCCTGAAGACTTTCTGAAGTCTTTTGAAGAGTTTCTATATTATTGTAGGAAAGCAAACTACACCAAAGCTACATTTTCCCATTTTTTGGCATGTCTTTCTAAAGGAATTCATCCTTTTATAGGGAGTTGTTTTCAAAATTTCTAGCACAATTCCTCATAGAAAAAAAAAGAAAACTCTGTGAGCTGAAGATCTTTGATCTGTCCAACTCAAAACGAAGCAAGATCCTATCATTTCCAGGTCCCAAGACCTGTGCCAGCTACCAAAAAGATGAAAGGCTACAATGCATCGAAACAGGCCCAAGAGCAAAAAAGCCTTTCTGCTGCAATGCTCAGAAGCTCACAGGCCTTTGCATGTGGTTGCTACAAGTTACTTTTAGTAGGAAAGGGAAATATAAAAGCTTGTCAGACAATAAGCTCTGGATAGTTTTGAACCAATTACTGATCAAAACCAAAACAACCCAAAAAAAAGGATTTTTTCCCCACTTAAGCAATTTTAACCATGCTGTGGCAAATATTTGATTCACTGAAGCTGATATATTCATTCAAGACTTTCCCTAACAGACATAAAAATATATTTTTTCTGCTAAGTGTTTCCCTTAAATGTAAAAAGCTATTTGGCTCTTATCAGTACACTGAAGTTTGAATAAAAAAAAAAAAAAAAATGTGACTACTAACATTATTCTGTATTTATTGAAAGTAGACACTGCCTATTGCAGTCACTTTAATGCTTGGCCTTTCTAAAACAGATTTGCCTTGAAAAGAGCTATTTGGGTAATCGAAAACAGGTAGAGGTACTAAGTTACCAGTTTAACAGTTAACATCTGGATCTCCTTGTTGCACAAGCTTCCTTTGTCCTATTTTACTTAGCAATGGAAATCCTTGATCTATACCTCTTGTTCATAATGGTTGCCATAGTAGCAAACATATCTTTGATTAACAAAGGTAAAATAAATTTCCAGAAATTGTACTTTTGTGAACTTTTCTTCATTGCAGGCAATAATACAGAAATTCCTATTAAGCAGAGAAAGAGAAGACTACTGTCACAGTCTTAGGACCATCTTGCTTTTGGTCTTTGTTTTCTTTTGGGTAGGTTCAAATAACTAAGTATTGAGAATAAATAATAAAAAAGTAAAAAAATAAAAAAATCAGATTCCACAATCAAGTCCCTTGAAAAATGTGGAAAATAGAAGGGAGATAAAGCCCTTACTAATTTTCTGGAGACCAGCAAATCCTAAAACGTGGGTCAAGTGTTGCCTTGAATAATATTTGCATGACAGACTGATGGTTGACTCACATCACCAATTTGGTTAGCTACTAAACTTTCCAGGTAGTGAGCTTCCAGATTGCAATAGACATATGCATCTGAACAGATATGTATGTTCTCCTTTTCTTTGCGCTGGCCTCTGCTTCTGGTAACTGCTTTACAATATATCAAGAAACAGAGATCTTTCCAAAGCATGCCGAATTACCTGAATTATCTTCTTCACCCAGTCATGCTAGTTCTGAGATCATTTTGGTCACCGAGGAAAACGAAACTACTCTAAATGGTGACCTTCCTGAAACAGCTGTGCAATCTTGTTATCTTCCTCTTTATTCCTCTCTCTCATTCTTCCTAGTGCAGCTGCAGACAGCAGGGGCATTAGCTGTTGCTTTTGTAGCTGCTGCCAAAACCACTCACTAGGGTAGCAACTGGTTTACAAACCTGCAGATGTCCAGAGTCAGTGTATTTCATATCCCTTGTACAAGTGAGTAAAAATTCCAGGTCTCTAACTAGTAAGTACATAACACTGTTTAATCCAGAGCTTCAAATTAACAGATTGTAAATGGACTTGCTTAGCCATCGTGCAAGCTCTTAGGGAAGAAGAACTAGAGCCAACTTTGAGGGACAATCAAAATTTTCTCAAAGAAAAAAAAAAGAGGGGGAGGGAAGAAAAATAAATAAATAAATAATAATAATCTGGACATAGAAAAGAAAAAAAAATCTGGACCTCAGTGGTGGCCAGTGACAGGACAAGGGGCAATGGGTGTAAGTTCAAACACAGGCAATTCCATCTCCATATGAGGAAGAACTTCTATACTGTGAGGGTGACAGAGCCCTGGTACAGGCTGCCCAGGGAGGTTGTGGAGTCTCCCTCTCTAGAAGTCTTTAAAACCCACCTGGATGCAACCCTGTGCCCCGTGTTCTGGGTGTCCCTGCTGAAGCAGAGGGATTGGACTAAATGATCTCTATAGGTCCCTTCCAAGCTTCACCATTCTGGGATTCTGTGATATCTCCTGCAGAAGCATTAAGTATCATTTCATCTGCCCGTACTTAGCACACATACGTAGTCTGCTCTAGGCACTCTTGGCTCTGTTTATAATCATTACAGATACCTCTAGAAGTAATTCTCTTCATGTTAATACAAACCCAAAGACTAGATTCTCAGTTTTTTCGGTGGAACTGTTGTTTTCTCTCCACTGATTCTAAAGGGATCCTAGACAAAGCACCTTAGACTTAGACATTCGACATCTACATGTACCTGTATAGATGATATGAAAGTACGCTTTGTCTGCTACTCTGTGAATGATTCAAACACAGAAATGCCCATTGAAGCTGAATTGACGAGCAAGGAAATTTTAATCAAATTTGATTCTAGGTATCTGTTCTGATTATGATAATTCTCTGATTATGAGTACGATAAAAATCAGAATTCAGATTCTCAAGGAGTTGGTGTAGATTTTAGAGTAAGTAGGATATATATCTGTAGGCTCAAGTAGCTGCAGATTAGAGACACACATTTAACATGGAAACATCAAAATTATAAATTACCGCCTAAATATTTTTGCAGTTCTATTTACAGTGCTTCTGTGTTTCAAAAATGCAAATACTATGGCCACCTTCTTCTTATCATTTTAGAACACTTTCATTTTGTAAATCTGTTACTGATGACATTTTTATGTCACTTCTTATCCAGTTCCAAACTTGTCACTTATCTAAAAAGCTTAATACATTCAGACAATAATCTTCACTATTACTTTTGGATTTATATTGACACATGTTGAAATAGACTCCTCTTTCTCTGTTAGTTATACATTAACTGTGTATCTGGGCAGGTTGTCTCAGCTGACAGATTTTACTGAGAATCAATGCAAGTCCACTGTCATACAACAATAAATCTGTCACTATGAGACTATTTAAGTTCTACTAGTATCCTTATCAAAACTTCATGTGAAACGTGATTTTGTCCTGAGATGTGGCATCTAGATTTCGGTGAGCTCCAAATTCCATTTGAAAACTGCTTCCCTTTTGCTCCAGAAAAAGCCAATATAGATTCCAACTACAGAACATATGTTTTTCTGGAGATCGTTCTTAAAAGACTGTACCACATACGTGCTGCATACACTAGAGAGATGGTTTTGGTTTTCTTGGCACCTTCCTCCAAGTTTCACAGATGACTCCAGAGAACGTCTCTGTCTTGAAGATGTCATAGCCTAGGGGGAAAGCATGTTCTTCCTGCTTATTAAAAACTGGGGTGTCAGGCAACATACTTGCCCTCAAAGTGATAAAAATGCAAAATGTTGGATGCTAGATGAGACACTATTCTCTACAGTGACTTTCTTAGTCTTGTGATCAGAATGCTAACTGAAGAAATAACAAATACATTTGAGACTGAGTATGCATTTCAAAAATATTGTCATAAGCACATTTTTAACCAAGAATTTTCTGTTTCATATAGTATTTTTAGAAGTTAAACCATGTGAATTTTTATTGTTATTTTTTTTTTTCCAGAAATCTTCAGTCAAAGTTGAAGGAAAAAATAACACAGTTTCTTTTAGTTTACATCCTCTTCTATCTGGCAAACTGAACTTATCAAACATATGATCCAAATGTATTACTCTATCACTTATAAAAAATCAAAAAATCACCTCTTTTTGTTCTCAAGCTCTTTGATATCTTCTGTGCTCATTCTGAGCATGTACATGTACTCATAGCAACACTCACAGTGCAGTCACTACTCAGCTGATTGAATATCACCTTCTATATCAATCCACAGATTCCTAAAATGACATTTCACCAGCTCCAGAAGTTGTTGCTCCTGGATGTATCCAAGTGCTGATGTATTTGACTTCATCAAATAGTTTTATTCTGGAACTAGACCTTTAGAACTAGAGTAGATATTTAGAAGATTGGAACTTGGTCATTAACTTCTAGTGGTTTATTTAGAAAAGAATATCACAGCTCTCAGTAGCCATGTTAACTAACTGTGTAGCTAGTTCAACACTACAAACAAAAGCAACTTTTAAGCATAGGTGTAAGACCACAGCATGATTATTATGTTGCCTTCACTCACCCTTTATTATGTCAATGCAACAGATAGCTATAGATTTATATTTAACTATTTTCAAATTATTCTGTTATTCTTTAGGTCAGTGTTTGATAATATCTTCTAGTAAAGCAAAACCAGTTAGATAATAACCAGCTAGATGTAAATATACTCATTGCCATGAAGAAGACCTATCCTTCTGAAAAGTACAGGAAAGAGCAATTTAGTGAAAAACCTCATAATGAAGAACTATTAATATATTTCTCATTTACCTAAATATCATGTCATAGATATAATTATATCAATTATATCTGCTGAATCTGTTCCCAACTTATATTATTTTTCTTTACTTCTAATTTCTTTACTTTTTTTTTGCATGAATATTGAAAATCCTCAGGAAAAAGACAACAAAGTTCCAGATTTTGTTTGCCTAAAGGACAACTGATCCTTTTCTGTCAAGAATTTACTCCTGTTATTTCAGTTCTGGATGTTTTCTTAACTACTAATGATGTTAAAAGAACAATATGCTCTATCATTTTGAGGATACCTCAAACAAACCTCCCTAACAAAACAGTAGTGGTTGCTTTTGCTTACCTTGTTTTTCAAAAGGAATTTACATCTTTCTGCTAGTACAGGCTGCCACAAATACTGCTATCTCCATTGTCTAGGGAGGTAATATGTCACTGTTCTATTACTTTTCACTTCCCTTTCACTCTAGGAAACAGATGTCAACTGTTAAAACTTGTTTTATGTCCCTAAAGGATCCCTTCTCAAGTCATGGCTTTTACAGTGTATTAAAGGTTTTATAAATATTTATATGGAATTTTTAAACTCTTTATAGCGCTTCATGGTCATAAGCCAGGATACTCATATTAAAAACAAATAAGCTACAGATGAAAACACTCATTTCCTGAAATTTTCACCCTTCTTCATTTCTCAGGCCCGTGCATTCCTATTTAGAGTTCAGAACATAAACATAATTCCTTATCCTCATCCACCAACATGCATCAACTGAATTCTTATAGGTAGCTTTGGGTTAAATCTAGTCTTTTGAGCACAGCTGAAGATCAGAAAAGTAAGTGAAGGGAAAAAAGGTAGTATGTAATTAATAACATTTTCTATAGCAATTAAGACCATGGATGTTTAAAGCTCTACTTATTTCTTTAACTGTTTCCATAACTAGATTATTTCTTTAACAAAATGTCCATAAGAGAATATTTCCTAAATTTTAAATGTTGTATACCATTCAAAAAAAATGTTGCAGTTTTGTAAATACTTTGGATTTCTGCAGGAAACTTTCTTTTTTTTTTTTTCTCTCAATTTTAAGTGCAGAATTTTTAGTTTCTTTTTTAGCAGTTCTGTTATTTTCAAGTGAACTACTCCAAGTATATATTGGTATAGCATACCAGTATACTAGTGTCTCTCATGAATATTTTTTAATCCTACAGAAGTCTGCAGTAAGCCTCTATTCTACTCTTTCTGACCCATTTAGGAACTTACATAACAATCTTATTGTTTTGTGTTTTTTCTCTACAACCATTTGAAATAAGTAACTAAGAAATTAAAGTAATGATACACCCCATTTTGCTATCCTGCAATAATAGAATTAAGCAGAAATATATATATATATATTTTCCACCTACCTGCTCAGTTGTAATATACAAGTAATCAAGCATTTATCCAGACACGAGCTAAAAGACTGAAACAGTTATCAGTCTTCCTAAAATGTGAAAAAATCTTGTTTGCAATTTTCAAACTAGTGACAAAAGTGATAGGTACACACAGGTAATGAATTATTCCTCCTGAATTAGTAGATGGGAGAAGCCTTCAACATTTCTGACACTAGTTCAGAATTGTTAGCTTACACATTCTACACATTCTTTCTTAGATGTCAGGTAGTCACGGGATGTCAGACTGGATTTTTGAGCCTCACTACCTCTGAAATAGATTATAGCAGTTGAGCAATACAACACCCTCAATTCAGGCATTAAATTCAACACTACCAATAAATGGGCTAATGACCCATGTTAAAGTTTTAGGTTTCAGCCTAGCCTTGCATCACTCCAGCAAGCAAACTTCTAGTCCCAGAAGGTCACTGTGTAGATATTACATGGGCCAGATGCATTTTTCCCCCTGAAAAACAGACAATCATGGTGCACTGAAAGCAACTCACTACTCAGTTGCCTCCTTCACTTCCCCAATCTGCTACTCACTCCTTTCCCCAGACACTAAGTCATAAGAACTGAACAAAGGAAGGACAGACGCTCAGAAAGGGATGTACGCTCAGAAAGCGTTCAGTACAAGGGATGTACTGAAAGACAAATCTCTTGTCTTCCCTGCTGCTTGATTCTCCTAGGCTCATTAACCTTAACTGCTGGCCTGGGACCATAAGACTGAGCAACTTGCTTCAAGCAGTGTTGTATATTGGTGTCCCTGTCAATTTGGATTACAGTTTTAGTCGCTGTAGTTTTAATTTCTAATTGAACTGATTAAAAACAATGCTGGTGCTGTCAAGGGAACCTACTCTCTTACAGAAGAGGAAGAATTCTGCACAAAAAAAAAAAAAAGGTATTTTTTTTTTTCTTGAAGGGAGTATTTTTAAACACCTTCTCTAATATCCAAAAATTCCACTAAATTACATTATCATTAATTTTCCTTCCTTTTCCATCTCTGCCTACATTGTGATTTGTTCTATCTCTTTCTTCATACAGTTTTACTCTAAAAATGAAAACATCATGATGTCCTTTAACAGACAAGGTATTTCCTCTTGACATTTACCTTAGAACTAAGCCAGAAAACGAACCCTTGACCTCACATTATCTAATTCTTATTTAATATTTTTTTATAACATAGTATTTGCTAATGCCCTGTAGGATTTCGGTTTGTAGCATAAAACAGGTAAGTAGATGTATTGTTTGTGCATGGTCAAGTATATATAGCCATGTCAATTAAATTCACTGGAACAAAAAACCAATAGCTAAAGTTAATAAAAGCTTTTCCTATGCTAGATAGATACTTGACTAAACATAGAAAGTGTGTCGTGTAGGCACATGGTTTGGAATTGTAACTTTTTAAATATACATAATATATTGGCTTATCTTTCAAGGTTAAGGCTAGCCAATTACTGAACTCAAACATTCTCTGTAACATTCATAATGAACAGAAAGTGAAAAAGTCATCAATAAAACTAGATTTCAAATCAAGACATTTGATTTTGAAATCTTGATTATTGTTAACATATAATCCTACTTTCATCCTACTTTTATTTCTAGCCTTTTCTTTTAGCATCTTGGAAAGGGGAAATAATACTTTTCTAATATGTTACCTCAGTTGCTAGATTTTCATCTAGAAAAGCTATCATCTTTCACAACTTCTTGTTTTTCTTACATATACTGAGTCATATCATCCTCTGTTTTATTGAGAAGCATCAGATTCTTTTGTTTTCAGAAATAAGTCAAAAGTAATAAAAATTTCCCTTACCTACAGAAGGAAAGATGTCTGCAGAAAGCCTTATAGCAAGTGAATGGAATATGAAATTGGCTAGTGCTATATATAGACAAATTCTTATCAGTCTCTTGAGTTACTATGTTAATAATAGTGACTGACACTGAAACTAACCAAAGTTTAATTTAGATACCTAAAGGAAAATCCTACGTCCTTCATGTGTTTGCCATGCAAAAGTAAAGCTATTTTGCCACACCTTTACAGGTAATGTCACCCAATCTAGCCACATTAAATTTGGCATGTGCATTTTTACTCATTCTGTGTTGCACGGAAACGTGGACAGTTTTTGGTAAAAAGGAAACTATAATTTATTGGGCTTTTGACAATGCATAATGTTTCTATGGAGAATCAAATCTTTCTCTGGGCTGTCTAGCAATGGAGCTCTTAGATGCAAGTCTCCTTGCAGCTGCATTTTCAGTGGCTTGTGAGAGACCCCTCAAACCACTATTATAAACCATCTGGCCCGTGGTCCTGCATAATCACCCAAATGCATAACAAATCACTATTGATTACCATTACAAACAAAATATCTCTTAAGTAACTTAATTATATATAAAAGATTGTCTTACATGACCATTTCAGCAGAGAGTTTTTATTATCTATAAATATTTTTTTCTAGGCACAGTTTTATCACTTCCTCAGCAGAAACAATCTAGTCAAGCCCATGGGACACTCCACCAAAGATGCTAATCATCACCTTTAGGTATACAGATTGGACTAGACACAGGTAGAGCTGCCTGGGAGTTGGGGAACTGGGCAGATCTGGAATCCGGGGCGAGAGGAATTCTAGAATTTACCAAAATCTCCACTTGGAGGGCTCCTCTCAAATATTGTGGATATAATTAGTTCATTGTTGAAGTCATTCCACTAACTCATTTATGCAGATGACTTCCCAAGCGTTTCTTAGACTATCCAAGGAATTATTAATTAATACATGCATGAGGCGTGCACTTAGGCACAGTCCCTGATACAACACAGTCACAGCTGAAGAAAATTCTTGGTTTTTGTATTTATAACTCACAACTTAAATCCCATTGTTTCCACTACATTTGAAACCAAATCTCTTAGTGCACTTTTCACTGAAGGAAAGTACAAAATTACAACATTCTTTGTCTTACTCCATATTTTTCCCATCCTACCCACTCTGTCCCAGGATAAGAAAACAGTACAGTGCTCTCTCTTTTAGATATTTGGCAATAATGCTCTACTCCTCCAATAATTTTTTATTGTAGAATGATTAATATAGCATTGTCTGTGATCTAACATTAATAGGATCTTACAGGGAGATGAAATTAAATGTATCTGAATTTTTTTTAGGCCTACTGCTAGCGACTATCATCCATGGGATGATTAATACTTTTTCTTCAAGTGCACAAAAGTTGAACAGTGTTATTCATAGCAGATCACAAGATTTCATAAAAGGGTTTTATTATTTGAGTTGGTAGATTAAGGATCTCTGGGACCAAATACCACTAGTAGAGAACAACAAAAATAGATTTCCAATAGCAGGTGGCTGTCCCACTATACTTTTATAATTTGATTTGTTATTTACTTAGTGTAGAAGAGAACTGGAATATGGTTATATTACATAAGGTGACAGCAAATGTTAAGCTAGGCATATAATCTTGGGTTCATGTCCTCATGTGCATCTGGAAACTAGATCATTTAACTTGGACATTAAACACTGGCTTTTCAGAGGAATCTCTGCACAACAGGTTTTAAATAGGGTTTACGCATAATGAATTTTAAGAACACTCGTTTTCAGAAGATGAGAGACACTTTCAGTGCTATTATGTGAAATTTTGAATAAAAAAAGAGGCATCAACAAGTATTCAAAGCCCTGAGAACAATCTATTTCAGGAGAAATAAGGACTCAAGACTGTCAGTGTTTCAGATTTATTTAAAGTTAAAGGCAAACTTAGGTTAGAAAAAGATGTGGCATTGATACTAACTAAAGACTTCAAACCTGGATGAGTAATATTTTGATTATTATTTAATTTATTATTATTATTTATTATGATTTATTATACTACTTCTGATAGTGCAGTTTACACACTTAATGACAAATATTTCTAACTTTGCCCATCAATTCAGTATCCTCAAAGTATATTTTCAATCATGGGAAAAAAAAACAAAGAACCAGCTTCTATGCATTTTGAATTTTTTTCTAGACTAAAAATGCAGATTGGGCCCTAGTCAAGCAAGATGGTAAAGGTAAACTCCTGCGAGTTTCAGTGATTTCTGGGGAAAAAAATAAAAAAGAAAAGAAAAAAAAAGTGTAAGTAATGAGGGAAGACACTTACAAACAACATAAATTCAGGACATTATTGATAACTTAGTGTTTCTCTGTATGTGTTTCACTCTCTAATGTTTTATCACTTATTATAATAATAGATTATTACTTTCTTATAAGTAATTTATTACTTTCAACTATATAAACCATAGCGCCATATATTGATATACTTCTAACTGAATGATTGAGATGATGCTTGTTTTGCTTTACTTTTTCTTTTTTTTTTTTTTTTTCATTTACGTCTTTCACTCTGAAGGCATTCATCTGCCCTTACATATTGTGTGAAAAAAGCACATTCCACAGAACACCTTTTCTCCTAATTTGTCATAGAAGTAGGCAGCACTCAACAGTTGTTCATCTAAATGATTATCACATAGCCAGATCCTACAGCTTCTTTGTAGAGAGCAGCATTTTAATGATTATATATATATATATTTATCTTTGACATTTTACCAGCATTATTATGTGGGTAAAGATGTTCTCAAGATTTATCTTCAGCAAAATAAATTCTGTCTATGTTTCAATTTCCTCCAGAAAATGAAAAAAATAAAACAAAAACCAAAACTCCCCAAACAAAAAAAATCCCCACAATTCAGTCCCCAGTGCTAGATAAAATAAAAATCCATTGCCTCCTTTACATTCAAATTCAATTTTACAGTTTTTTCAATGATCTTTTGTACTGCCTCCATTACAGGTTGCCTCCATTCTCTATGGAATATGTTATTTCTCTTGCTTTAGAGAGAAGAATAATGCACTGAAGTTCTTAGGTTTTCTTCAAGCATCAACTGTAGCACATCAGCTTTACAAATCAGGTGGACTTGCACAAAAACTTAATGGATTTCAATAGTGTGGGTTAGGAATCGCAGAGGTCACAATGATTTTAATCAAGTCTCTTGTGTGCAGTAACAATGTCTGTTCTACTTTATGTGGCAATATCGTTAACTCTGTTGTACTGTAGGTGCTCATTTAGATGGAAGGTGGGTGCCTGTAAATGCGCTCAAAGAATTTTAAATTCAACTCAATCTTCCCTTTGTAATAGCAGTTTTTTTCCAGAGAGTTTTCATAAAGAATGTGACCATAACCTTCAATAAGTGATGCTGTGTTTTAGAACCATATACAGTTCCTATAGACTGCAGATTATAGCAGGAAATCAGAATGAAAAAGTTGTATTATATAGATACCATCACTTTTCTGCCTTAAATTTGCTATAGCCCCAGTTGAGGCTGCGGGATGAATTCACTAAAGTCTGTGGTGTTTCACCTGACATAAAGTCTGAATAGCCAATTACCTTTTCTGTGGTACAGTATCACAGTGACTGAAAAGTCCATCTGTGTGATATGATGTGAGTACCTCATTAGAGCATGAACATTGTACAGCTAGCAGCAGGAACAGACAAGCCTATTTTTATACTGCAGTTAGTAATTGGTTCCTATTACATATGCCTTAAGGAGCTAAATATCTTACATGTGGATACACACATAAATATGTAAATGGTATATTAAATTGTGATTTGTAGCCTCATGTAGCACATCAACTATAGCAGAACAGCTTTACAAATCAGTGGATTTGCACAGATAATAATAGTTTTCCATTGTCTGGAGTAAGAAATTGCAGAGACTACAAAGATTTTAAGCAAGTCTCCTGTAAGAATGCTTATAACATTTGTACTATTATGCACATTAAATAGGACAATGTAGTATGGAATCTCTATATTTTGTTGATCTGTACTGATGCCTGATGTACTGTACAGCAAAACACAATTGTTCTGAAAAAGATCTTATCTTTAAAAGATCTTATCACTTAGCTTGGCTTTAGAAGATCTTATCACCTTACAGAAACTAATATATCTATATTATAAATACATTGATTTTCAATAGGATTCTTGGTAAATGACCCCCCCTTACCAACGAAGGTATGCATACTGTGGTACATTGCACAATTTCAGGAAAAATGTTTCATGCAAATCTTGATTTTGTATCTGGACAAGTCCTGGGTGTGAACTTCCTGTGTGCCTTCTCTTTTAGAAGATGATGATGAATGGAAAGGATGGAAGTCATGCTGACATCTTTGCAATAGGTCTTCTAACATCAGTAACAGAATAATGGAAAAAAAAAAACATGTTGCGTTTATTAGGTCACTGAAGGTCAATTTGCTAGTTTGAAGGAATTCCTTTTATTTTGAAAACTAAACTAACTTCAAAACTTATTAGTACTCTGAGATAGACCAGACTGACATAGTATAAGGTGGCTACCAAAGCAGCTTATCACTGCAGTTGCTGCTGGATCTTCATGCCGAATTGGCTATGTAGGAGGTGAGAAATGAATTAGTATGTGTACTATACTGACTGCAAGATGAATGGGAGGACAAAACCTCTGTTCTCAACATCAGCCAGTCCAAAGCACCTAGTTTGTGCAAAAGCTAGATGCTTGCACAAACTCATTTCACAATACATTATATGTCTACTGCTTCACCTTAAACTTAGTGGGCCAGGGAAAGTCACAGGGACATCCACAATCCTAGACACGGGAAGAAGAGGACCAAGCCTAGGAGTCCTTCAAGCCAAAACCAGAGCTAGAGCCAAGCTACAATGCCCAATGCCCATTGAAAACATAAAATACCTACAGAGTAAGGCTGAGACATATGTTAACCTCTCCTTCTGTTTTGAACTGACTGTCATTGCTGAAGTGCCAATTTTCTTTAGCAAAGCAGCTTTTCCCACTGTCAAGTCTAGGTTTACTTTATCCTTCAGAGTCAAAATCTAAGGTATGTTAGTAAGAACTATTGATTGTGAAGTCTGAAATATCACATATATTGTAGTTATCTTAGCATCTACAAACATCTCTGATGCTCCAAGACAATTTTAAAATTAATTGATTAAAAGCAGAACCAAATGTGAATACACTCCTTGCCAAGAGTCCTGGAGCTGGATCAGAATTTGCAGCTGGCTAACAGCCAGACGAGAGCACTGAGAATATAGATTATGTCCCCCAAAAAAGTAAGATTTCCAAGTAGCCTGGTAGAACCTTGACAGGTATACATTTGCTGTTAAAACATGCTATGTGGCTAAAACTGACTCAGTAAAGTGAAGCTGAACAGAGTAAAAGAAAGTATGGACTTGCCAGAAAGGTCAAAGGGAAATTGGAGGAAAGCAGGAAGACATTTTTAGGTTCAAAGATGTGGAAGTGAAGAAGATCAGCATATGTTCAAAATCCAATGAGTACTTTTATTTTCACTAGACATTTGATTGAAATTGGCTGAAAAATTTCCTGTTGTCACATAACATAGAGCTTCTATGTCATATAGAGCTTCCTCTATGGCTTAGACAGAGAAGGACTAGCAGAAGCACCAAATTTGGATTCGGATATAGTAGAAATGAGAACAGCTGAAAAAAGGTAATTAAAGATTGCTTAGGGAGGGAGAGCAGGGAAGAGATAAGAGTAGAGAAAGGAGGGGTTAAGGTGGAGAGCAGAAGTATACAAGCATGAAAAATGAAAAGAGAGAGGAAAGGAATAAAAATACACTGGTAACATTTAAACGAGATCCTGGTCTCAGCTTACTCCAGGCGTGTAAGTACTAGCACCTGACAAAGAGGTCACCAGTCATAGAGTGCCCATAGGTCCAGAATGCCTGCAGTTATAAAAATGGATACCAGTTCCCCTAGGAAACTTCAATCCTGTGTATGTGTGTGTGTGTGTATGCATGCATCCTCATTTGCATCTCTCAAATATAAGCTCAGTCCTTGCTTTTGGCCCAATCTGTATATAGGACCAGCAGCAGCCACATACATCAGATCAATGTCCTCCCAGGTCCCAAGTCTCAGAGCTATTTTGGCTCTTGCAGAACAGTCCTAAAGTCTGATAGTTTTGGCAACTCCCTTAACAGTGGTTGTTTCTGACAGTTTTCTTGAAAGCAGAAGGGACTGTATGATGATATTCAAGTGATAAGGCTTACAATTGCCAGCCAAAGTCTCAAAGCTGGTAATTCAAGCCAGGGAGGAGGTTAATATTTGTTTAAGTGACATAAGTAAACAACTAAAGTGACAAATCCCAGATAGAATAAAACATCACCATAGTGAACAGTAGGCATATTCCATACAATATGCAGGAATGAATATCCAAGAGAAATGACAGTTCTTGGCCAATTGTTTGCCAATGTTTCCTGACTCAATTAGTTAAATAAATATGAATCTTTGTGAACTAACACCTATCAAGTCGGTGAGTCTGGGCTAGTACAATTCATTCTTCCATAATGAAGGTTCTTATTACAGTAAATATATTACGAGAAGCAGATCTCACTTTGGAAATGAAAATATAAATAGGGCACGTCAAAAGCTAATGTGATATTTGCAGGACCTGGGGGGTCCCTGAAACTAGGTCTTGACACTGGGGCAGGTCCAGTTAGGTCCTGTCCACCAGGTCTTGTCCTGCACCCTGAGGGAGCAGGACTTTGGGGGAGCCAAGACAATCCCAGCCACAGGAGGCATCAGCCACCACTGAGCAAGGTACTGGGGCCAAGGCTATGATGGGGCTGGAGATAGGACCAGAGCCACTGCAATGTCATGGTGGGGAGCTCAAGGGAAGACAGTGAACCTTCAGGAATCCTCAGTGTCATATTTCACTTGTGCTCCTTTCAGAGGTGGACTTTAATCAAGCATAATCTAGCAAGCAAAGGATAAATACATGAATCACCTTGTTTCCACAACATAGTTCCTGAATGCAAGGACAACTTCTTTTATGCTCCATTTACAGAAACAGAGGAACTGCACTCTTATGCATTCTTGTACTACTGCTTCGTCTCCTCTTGATCTTTACTATGACCACATTTCAAATTCAAATAATATGCCATCCATCATGTGAGATTGCTTACAATAAAGGAGATTTTTTTGATAATATCAAATATTGCCCATCACTCAGCAGAGCTGGAGTTAAGGTTATGTGCTGCATGGTCTGTGAGATAGAAATAGACTGTTTTGTGGGAGATGGATATACTTTAGTGAGTATCAAAGACACTGCAGCTTTTGCAGTTATTGCTTGCAGCGAGCTCACAATTGATGAGTAGCAATAAGAAATACTAAACATAAATAAAAGAAGAATGTAAAATGCACGAGTAATTTCCAATGTTTCTAATGACTGCATCTATGAGATTTTTATGGGGACAATCTGAAAATAAGCATTATATTTGCTGTTTTATTATTTTATTGTAAAACTCAAAAATTCTTAGCTATTACCTACTGCTCTATGAAAAAGGAGAATGTTTATAGGATGACATGTTTTTGTCTGTTTATAATATTTGCTTACTATTTTCCATTTGCTTCAAATACTGTATATGCAACCGATCCTACAGAATCTAGCTCTTCAGAGGGATCACAAAAGATCCTAAATACATACCTACAATAAATAACAATTAACAAAAAGTTATTTTAGAACACATAAGTTTCATTAATGAGGTCTGAATACCTCAAAATATGATAAAGTGAGACAGGAATGTCTTCACATTTTTGTTTTCTAGATGCACTGAATTTTGGAAAATAATTCACTGCAGAAAATTTCCTAATTTACTTTGAAGTTATGCATTTAAATGCATAGATTTATTTATGATAAGCAAATGATACTAATTTTGTTCACTCATCATAAAGAAAGAACTTGTTCTTCAAGAGCAAAGATGCTTTTTGAATGTTATTCTTTCACACTGGCAGTCAATGGACCATCATATTGCTCTCATTATTGATCTTGATATTAACCTATAAGTATTTCATCCAACTTAAAATGTAATAAAGCCATAAAACTGCTGCAATATTCAGTTGTATTCTAAAATATTCTTTGTTTTTCCATATAAGACAATGATATGGGGAGAATGTATCTACCTCAAAAAAAGAAGAGTTGTTGAAAATGCCAATTACTTATAGACTTATTTCCTCATGAAAAAAATATATTGTGCTGTCACACAGTTGAATATTGCAAGTTGATCAAAACAGTTATAAATTGGCAGCTCCAACTGACAACCACAACATAAGTTCAATAAATATTCACAATCCTCAAACAAGATTTTGGTTGACCAAATATAAAGAAGAAGAAATTTTTAAAACGCAGTTTTAGAAAATATATTATAGGATTGTTGTATTAGTATACACATAATATATTGCATAATGAACAGAGGACAGAAATTAGCATTATTTTGAAGTAAGATTCCATGAAATAAGTTTTTGTAAGTCTCTAAGTCAAACAGTTTTAAGATAGTTGACATACTTTAAAACAAGTGATTATCATTAAGTATATAAAGTTCAGTTGAATTTAATATGATTTAAGCATAAGCTTAAATTTAGAAGTAATCCAAAGCTGATGTGAGGAAAATGTATTGATTTTTTCACAGCACAGATAACTAAAGGATGAATATAGAAAGACAATTTAATAAGCAGTAGTCAACACGTATTTGTGAAAATATATCACTGAGAAAAATTAGATAACTTTCTAATGCTATCTGTCAAGGTAGAAAGAAATCAATAGATAAAGAAAGGTATCAAGCAAGTTTCATATAAAATCCTTTACAACATACATCTTAAAAATAGTTTTGAAATGTATATTGCACCAAGCCTCGGAGAAATCTTCCCTTAAAACTAAAATTCTCTCCAGTGCTTCCTGAAATGTATTGCAGTTCCTGATTACATATGAAAATAATTATTTAATTGCAATGTTACTCAATTGAATAGTTTCACTAGTTGTTCTCAGAATCAATTTTTATTTTTAATGTAATAGAATCAGATTATCTATAACAGCTACCCCACTAATGAATCCTGTTTTGCCATGTAGCTCAGTCTAGATTGATGAAGCTGGTGACTAAAAAGCATCTGGCTCATCTGGTTGTCTACTATATATCTATTCATCATTTTTCCAAAAAATAACATAAATTGCAGGATGGGATTTTTTCAGGAGTAGTAAGCTACTTCTCTGAATGGAGAAAGAGCAGGTAAGTTTTCTAACCGCTGCTGTTCAAAGCTAGAGCGTATATCTTAGAGCTTCACCATAAACAGCACTTGCATAGGAGTTTGTGAAGTTATTAGACGAAGGAATGACTACCTCATTTCCTATTTTGTTTTTCTTCTTGTCATTTGGAAATTGAAATTAATATAATTTGCCAGTTTAGCTATTGCTTCTAGGAAAAACACTTTAATTCAGCAGTGAATTTGACAAGAGGTATGTAAATTCATTTGCTACTACTTAGACTCAAGGACAGGCAGGGAAACGCTGAAGTTACTGCTTGCTGATTCAGACAATCAGTAGTAAACTTACTGCTCATGTTTTTGGCTCATGTTTCCAGAAAAAAAAAAAAAAAAAAATTAACCTAAACAGTCAGAAATTTTATAT
>JAVCKT010097032.1:0-11323 GCA_032273925.1 Rhynchotus rufescens | reverse complement strand
CTGGCCATCACTGATGGATTTTCACAGATCAGCAAAAGGGATGTTTTGCTTCATGCTAAATGTCAGTTCTGATTCCAAATACATGAAAATCTAGATACAGATCTATTCAGAACAGAGCTGGAAAAAATGGGTCAGTATTAAATCTGTATAATATTACAGACCACAAAGATTTTCCAAATTATTATTTTAGCAGTTTGATAAAAAGAAGCCCATTTACATAAATAATCTATTGCAGATAATAAAAACAAGTCAGAAGGAAACAAGGAAAAAAAATACCATCTTCGGAATTTGGCAATCATCTGAAAGCCATTTAAAATATGCAAGTGAAAATGTAAGTGCAGAATTACAGAAATTAAACAGCTTGTTCAGAGACAAAAACACAGCTCATACTATCATTCTTCTCACAAAGTTGGAAACCTGAAATTATGGTTGTTATCCTTGTTTTGAGAAGAGTGTTGACTAAATGAATCCAGAAACCTCTCCAGCCTGAGCTACTCTGATGTCATCTTCTCAAGCATGTACCTACAGTGCAGGTACAATGAAATACCACAGAACTAATACACTTTTTTTTGCAAGGACACAGATATTTCTTGGCATCAGTTTTTCTTGGCATCACTTATGATTCTGATAACAAAATTAGATTTTTTTCTTCAGATTTATACAGAATTCCCTAATATTTCTGAAAATATTTTATACCATTAAATATTTATGGCTTATCATTAAAAAGATATATATGAAGCTGTATAAAATTTGACTGAAGAAGTTATTTTATCTCTGTATTCAGAAAAAAAAGCCCCAAATTTCCACATACTGTCTCTTTTAAGTGATATTTTTTTTTCTCTCCAATGGATTTTATAAGGTAATTCTATTTATTGCTAATTCAATTACTTCTCATGCTAAAAATAGTGTATTATATTTTCCTGAAGGCTTCTGTGGTGCAGACTGCCAAAAGCATTATCAAATGTCCTAAAGCATTTATTATAAAGTTAAATTTAGTAATTTATGCTCTTATGCTCTTATATTCAGTATTAAAGCTCTGTTATTGCTCTTTTATTTTCCTGACCAATTTTTTTTTTTTTTTTTATGAAGGTTAGTGATCAAGAATAATATTGGCAAGCCAAAGAACTCTGTTTTCAAACATTTAAGACACCAGTCAGCAAATTCAGATTACCAGATACATCCACATCTTTTAAGATAAAAAAAAAAAAATCATTAAGAAGTATTTCAAACTATATTTTGCTCATTTTATTGAGTAACTCCAATCAAATAAAAGAAAACCTTCACATTCCTTCACTGGATGAACTAAGAATTGATAGGTTGTACAGTAATCTTTTATAACTTGGATGAAAATGTCTGAAAATGGGACTTCTAATCAGTTATTAATATTAAACTATCTTAATTCTTACTTAAAAAACTAATTAAACTATATTTTCTACACTATTGCAGAGTTATATATCAAATACAGCTTTCTTAGCCAGATCTATATTTTTATATGTAAGCATAGGATATATTAATTCATAGTTTGCCCACCTTTTAGATAACTTTGCTTCTGGGAATATGAATATGAGTTTTAAAGATAAAGTTTACTTTTCCCAAAAATGTGCTAGCTTTCACAAAAAGACTGTAACTTAACCTTTGTGAAATTTGCAATACAGGATGCAACGTACTCAAACTAAGTTTATTATATGGAAGTTAAATGCAAATAGGAGTAAAAATTCAACGATATATTAAAAGATAAACAAACTAAAACATTTTCCCTTGTTTCCCTTCCTCATCCCCACGTCCCAACATATTTCTGAAGCCATTGCTTAGCCTTACATTTCCCCTGTCCAAATTGTTTTATGAACTCTTTAGTAAATGATGCTTGCTAAGTATTTTAATAAGCAGGAGAAAGACGACAAATTAAAGACGAGAGAGGGAGGTAATGCCAAGAGAGGGAGGTATTCAAATTGAAAATATATATAACAATAAACAAATTGAAAATATATATAAAGGTTTTAATGTTAGTTTACTGCTTCCGGCTGTGCCGGAAACTTTAAGTGCCAAATACAATTTTAAACAGTCACACGATATCTACTATCAGTTCTATCCATGTAACCTTGCTGAAACTACATGGTTATTGTTCATATCATAGAAACATTTGTGATCTAAAGGTCAGTTGAACGAAATACCGAAATAACCTAAGGATTTTTTTCTTTTTTCTCTTTGGTTTTTTTTATTATTTTCAGCCTGCAAGAATTAATCCATGTGCTCAGAAAAACAAATCTGTTGTCTTTCACATGACTCAGCTATTATTCTTTACTGCTACAGTCATCAGCACTAATAAGTATACTATGTGCTGCTTAGGACCACCTGTGAACTTTCGATTCTACAACTAGTCTCCTGCTCCAATCAGAAATGTCTTGATTCATTTGACAGAAAGACAGCAATTGCATAGTTCAAGGCATTAATGTTAGGTGTAAGTGAATATATTACTAGATATTCATATAGCAGTAATGACAGGATGCACTTAATATTAAGATGCCATCTATGTTTCCTTTTTATTAGATTATGCTTCTCTATAGCCTGGTAGAGAATTGCACTCCTATTTAATTTGCTTAATCAAACATTACAAACATCAAACACTAACAAGCTTTAGCATTGCTTTTCACATGCAAGGCACAAATAAAAAAAAAACATTCAGTTTCTTTAAATATTTTTTGCCTAGGTTTCCTTTCCTTGTTCAAGCTATTTCTTAACCTTTTGATGATTAGTTGGAGAATGACTTTCTTAAAAGTTTGTACTTTACAGAATTATCTTTTACTTGGGACATTCTCAGTGGCATTGGTGAGATATTTGTCTCATAATATTTAACTACTTATGAGATAGCGAATGTAAGTATTGAGATAAGATATTCTTCTTAATGAAAAGCAAAGTTTTCTGTAAGAAATAGTACGAGACTTTGGTTTATTTTCATATATTAGTCCCATTGTCTTGAAGTAAGAAATACATTTTTAATCAAGAGTTCAAATAGTTTCTTAGCAGTAGATGCAACAAACTAGTTGTGAATTAATCTGATTTTTATGAGCATCTTCAGCTAAATTTTATCTTGTGCCATCATATCTGACTACCTTGTTCTCTGTTGTCATGCTACTAGGTTTCGAACTAATAAAGTTAACATATGTCACTTTCATCTGATAGGAAAGAATTTCATAGCATCCTGATTCCTTCCAGATTTTTGAAGACTTCTGTTTTAGTAAGCCTCCTACTGCATTCTGCAGTACATTCAGCATTCCTGAGATCAACAGCTCCATTCTGCCAGGGGATTATATTATTGATAGTATATGATATAATTGAGAGGTAGTACTTAGCCTTTAACAATTTTTCTCCCCTCCACTGCTTTGAATTAACTACTTTAATCAAATTTGAAGTGCCAAAATTACAAGAAAATTGCCACTCACAGTGATTAGCTCAGTTATAAGGCAACACTATTTCCTGAGAAAATGAAAATTTAAATATTTTCAAGGCAAAACAATGCAAACAGCTTTGAAGGTTTTCTGTCAATAATATCTATCTATCCTTCCTTCCTTCCCGTCAAGTCATGCTAAGTAGTGATGTATAGCACAAGACACTAAAATACCTCAAAAAAAAACAAAGCCAGCTTTATTAACAACAGTGAAAAGGAAAGATTAAAATCTTTAGCACTATCTGACACATAATATTGAACTAATAGCTAAAATTTTCTAGACATCCCACAAAATATTGCAGTCCAGCAATGGAGATCCAGCTCTAAGCACCACAACTCATACTTACCCATACAGCCAAGATTCCTAACTTAGCACTGAGTATAAATGCAGCTGTGTGCACAGTCTAAGTAACCCTAATCAGAGGCCAAATTGGCTAATGCTGGTGAGATGACAAGGTAAAACCTGTATGTTATTTTCACCTGCATCTATCTTTAAGTCTGTCCTTCAAACCGTGGTTCAAACCACAGAGACTTGTCCCAAAATGGTCAGTTCTATTTTTCTTTACTTTTACTTGACTTACTGCTCCAGCTACATAGATAGTGTTGAAAAAATCTGTAAAATGAAATAACTCTTAAATTGATTATTTCAGATAGAATTTTGTTATGTTTACTGATAAAATATGAAAAATTAAAAGGAAACAAGTTATATTGCTGCTACCAAACACTTCTAAAAGACTTTTAAATAGTTTTTATTGTTTTTCAACTTTGTTATTCATGGAAAAAAAAAAAAAAAAAAAAAAGCTCTTTTATTCATGTGTTTAATAGGTGTGCTTATGACTATGTCAAGCTAGACAAATACTACAGTATTCACAGAATGGCATAAGCAGTAAAACAATGAAATAAAGAGAGAGAAATGCAACCAGTCCTTGGACTGCGCATGCATTGAAGAAAGGCAGATCAAGACAGAGCAATGGTAACTGTTTGCAATAGATCCCCAAGAACACTTAAGTTTCCAAAGAATTTTAAGAATATGCACATGATTCTAATTCAGGACATTATCTGAATAAACATTTGAGTAAAGCATCAGTAACCTAAGCTGCAAATAGCTAGAGGTTGAGGAAAATCTTTGAACAGAAGTTTAAGCATCAGTAAATTAACAAGAGAAAACAGATGTAATATAGATGTGACAAGACATTTTTTCCTTCTATTTCAGTATGCTATATCTAGATATTCAGGCTGTTATCAGCATGTCAGGATGTAGAAATGCATATGACATTGTTTATTAATATTTTAGAGAAAGCTTGCTATTTGGAGAAATAGCAAGCTAAAAGAAAGATAAGTGACATTCTTCGAGGGAAGAACCTTTCTCAGTATATTCCCTAGAGTAACCAGAATATGTTTAATTTATGGCTAATGTCCTAAATAAGCTTTTGTTTAGTTAGAAAATGTGTGGTTTTAAAGCAAAGTTAACTATTTCTTCTAATTCATTTAGTAGTAGTAGAGTCAACGTTGGCAGTCATAGAGGATGATGTCTTAGGAAGATTTATGTAAATTAGAAAAAGAAATGGTTCAACCGGGCCAACAAAAATGTTGAACATCCATTTGATGATACTACCTGGTATAAGAAAGAACAGGAATTCCTTTCCTGCATAAAGGAATTGAATAACTCCTGAGACTCCAGCTAAGCATGTATAAAGAATTTCATGAATATCAATATCTGAATTTGAATTATAAGTAGACCTGGATATCATATCCTTCTTTTACTTACTTTTCATTAAGAGCTAGCTCTCTAGTAGCTAAAGAGGAAATAATTTCCTTTCATTGTCTTGGAATTAATTTAATACAGTTTCAGTCTAATGCATTCATTTCTGTTATGTATGCCATATGTTTTGTGCATATGGATAAGATTTTGCCTTCTCATCAGAGAAATATATAGCGTAGGATCTAGTTCAAGATTAAGACATCTGAATGTCTATGTAGAGGTACTTTTACATCAGCTAGTATTCCAGTCCTATTTTGTTTTGTTTTGTTTATGGAGAAGTAATCAATATAACCAGTGGAGGGCAGAGTGAGATACAGCTGAGGAGATACTATCACAGATGATTACACAGCTGCTTAGCATCATTTTGGATGCTCTAGGATTCCTAGGCCATCTATATAGGTTCTATTGTTGTAATTTACAGAAGATCCTCATAGAAGAGTGGCAGATTGAATGACGCTAGATGCCTTTAAGTGAGCAACTGAATTTTGCTCTCAGTGCCTGTTTTTGACAGTCCTGAATCAGCATATTCAATTGGTATTTTAACATTGGTGTAGTCAAACTAGTATGAACCATTTTCAGCACAGGATTGGAATACAAATTTACCACCCTTAAAGACTCTACAGGTCGTTTTTGACCCCACTGATAAAAGCTTTTTAATAACTACAGCCGTTATTTATCAGCTCCTGTTAATATCAGCTATACAATTAATCATTGCATAGTTTTCTGAATGTATTTGAACTACAGTATCAGATATTAATCTTTTACATAAAACATCTGTGGGAATCTTTTAGAAAATGTCCAGAAGAAATTCACATGTGCAATACATATCGGAATGGAAGTTTCTTATGTAAACTTCACTTTTTCAGAGCCATGGCATCTCACATCATTATCACTAATGCAGCAACAGGACCCAAAACTACATCTGTTTATATATCATATCATCATAGCAAATCTGTTTCTTTCAATATTTAGTCTACTGTTTTTGATAATGAGTAACATTTTTTCAGTTCATTCAGGAACAGTATTTCAATCACCACAACATTCCCATCCTTGAGCTGCTACTAGTTATTGATATTGGCTGCTAGCGAAATGGCAGATTTTCTCCTCACAATTTATCTTCTTTGTGACTAGAATCACTAGAGATTTTTACCTTTTAATTAGTCCATCTCTTTCTGAAAGCTATTTAAATAATATTCTCACATGTGATAACTGTCAGTGGTTTTATGCAATTTTTTCATGGGTCAGGCAAAAAAATGTTTTCTCAACCTGTAGGGTGATATGTCCACTTTGAACACAGGATGTAAAGCAGCAGGCAGGAAATATGTTTAACTGCTAAAATATTTTGAGTACATTCCCAGTCTTATAGTCTGTAACTAATAAATCATCTTGCTAGATTGATGGGGAGAGTTTTGAAAGAAGTTACTAGTAATCAAGTGTGGGTATTAAGAGATATTCAAAGTAAGCAGCATGAAAAAATGAGACTTTCATTTATGTAACTGGGCTGGCACATGGCAAATGAAATCTAATATTGACAAACACACAGCAATGCATGAACGAAAACAGTCCTTAAATGTAACCTAAATGATTTTATTTTATTACAGTTTTTTTTTTTTTACTATCCTAAAATAGCTCTTAAACTAGTAGTAAAATTTGTGAAACCTACTTTGACCCTACACTGAGTGGCCAACAATAAATGTATGTACAATTTTTGATGTTATGGAAATTAATAACTTATAAATAAAAGAGAGAACGCAAATGATAGTATTTACCATCTGTTCCTCCATACTTTCATTACTAAATGTCTTTAAAATGCAGCTTCTGTACCTTTATACTCCAGGTACTTCAGCATTATCCTGTTCCAAATGCCTCTGCTGGCTATTGGGCATGCAGAACCTTTAACTGGTTCTGCATGTCCAATATTCATCTGCTTGGTGTCAGACGAAACCTACAAGTATTTGTTCCCCAGGTTAGAAGAGCCTTTTTCAACCAAGTTTTAATGCCTCATAACATTGGTGAAGAGTTAAGTTACCTTATCTCAATACATCCCTTCTTTGTTTTGGTTTATGTAATTAAAAATAGAAGTAATACTTATTGTTTCTAAGCTTGACTGGATTTAAAAAAAAAAAAATCGTATTCAACTTGAGGTTGATAGCTACCCAGAGAGGTTGCAGAGTCTCCTTCTTCGGAAATATTCAACACCTGCCTGGATGTGACCCTTTGCTATGTGCTCTAGGCGTTCCTGCTAGAGCCGCGGAGTTGGACTAGATGACATCTAGAAGTCCCTTCATCAGGAGGGGGAACCTCAACCATTCTGTGATTCTGTGATTCTGTAACCTTCTTGGGCAGCCTGTTCCACTGCTCTGTCACCCTCACAGTGAAGTTCTTTTGCACATGGTGATGGAACTTCCCATGTTTCAATTCGTATCCATTACTCCTTGTCCTATCACTGGCCACAAATGAGAAGAGTTTGGCCCATCTTCTTTACATCCCTCAAGTGTTTGTACATGTTGATAAGACCCCCTCTCAATCTTCTCCAGGCTAAAGAGGCCCAAATTGCTTAATCTTTCCTCATATGATATATGTTCCAGGCCCTTAATCATCTTCATTGCCCTCCACTGGACCCTCTGTAGAAGTTCTACTTGTTCTGGGGAGCCTAGAACTGTACACAATATTCCAGGTCTGTATTCCAGAGCTGAGTAAAGGGGGATGTGAAAGTATTGCTTGAAAAACTAGGGGGAAAAACTAGGGCCTAACATGGGGCCCTAGGGCCTGAAGTCTCACATTACAGAAACTTGCTTGGGGTGAGAAACAGTTGTCACATCCAGGATGGTTAGAACGCACAGACTCAGCTCCTCCACAGTTCTCTAGGCAGGAAAATCTGCTCTCCTCATAACTTCAAAGAGGAGCAACAGAGGGTAGAGCAGAGTGAAGACACCACGGTCAAATTCTGTAGCACTCTCGGTGCTGGGCTGCTGATAAGCCACACAGTAGCTACCCATTGGGAGATATATGATAAGATCTCCAGTCCTGAGCCAGCAATGGTGGGAAATCATTCCTTTCAGATTAATTTTGCTTGAATTTTGTGCATTATAAGCTCAATATAATGCCAAAAAACAACTCCAACCCAAACGATACCCTCCTCTGAGGTACAACCACTCCTCATTGAGCATATGCTCTAGATTTTTGATTGACTAGACCTTTACATGAAAGTGAGAGAGTTTTTCACCAATCAGTAACAAAAGTAAGTATGATTATAGCCACTCAAGCTCCACCTGAATGTGAAGAAAAAGTATAAAAGGTGAAAGGAAAAGTGTAGGTAGGAAAGACATGAGGAAGGTAGATTCCATCCTAACTCCTGGGACAAGCTGAACCCCTTACTTCCTCTCAGGTCAGGATGCTGTCTGAGGAGACTCCTAGGAAACTGAGAGCCTTCTCCCACCTTCTGGGGTGAGTGATGATTTCACATTTGTACATCAGAACTAGTTAAAAATCCCACAATGTAGTAGAGAATTTCCTGTACAGATATCTGAAACCTGCTTTGTAAATGTTGCATTTGAATAAATCATGCTATTCATGAACTGGACTGCTTGTTTGGAAGGTGACCAAACCTATGGTCAACAGACTGTACCAAACCCCCTCAGAAATTTGCCAATGATATGAAAATGGGAGGAGCAGCTGATAACCCAGAAAGCTGCACTGCCATCCAGAGAAACCTGGACAGACTGGGCAAGTGGGTCGTGAGAAACCTCATAAAGTTCATCAAGGGCAAGTGCAAGGTCCTAAACTTGGGGAGAATAACCTCAGGCACCAGTTCAGGCTGGGGACTGATATTCTGGAGAGCATCTCTGTAAAGAGGGACCTGGGCATCATGGTGAATGACAAATTGACCATGAGGCAAGTATATCCTCGTGGCCAAGAAGGACAATGCGATCCTGGGGTGAATTAAGAAAAGAGTCTCCAGCAGGTTGACAGAGGTGATCATCCCCCTCATCTCTGGTGAGGCCACATCTGGAGTACTGTGTCCAGTTCTGGGCTCCCCAGTACAAGAAGGATATGGGGCTGCTGGAGAGAGTCCAGCGCAGGGCTACGAGGATGATCATAGGCCTGAAACATCTGCCCTATGAGGAAAGGCTGAGAGATCTGAGCCTGTTCAGCCTGGAGAAGAGAAGGTTGAGGACTACATCTTATTAGTGTATATAAATATCTCAAAAGAGGAAAAGAGGAGGATGGGGCCAGCCTCTTTTCAGTGATGGCCACCAATAGAACTAGAGGAAATGGCCATAAACTGAAGCATCAAAAGTTTCAAAGGAACTTAAGGAAAAAAATCTTGACAGTGAAGGTGACAGAGCACTAGAACAGATTTCCCAGAGAGGTTGTGGAATATCCTTCCCTGGACATCTCCAAATGCATCTTGGATGCAATCCTTTGCCACATGCTCTAGGTTACTCTGTGGGTGCACAGGAGTTGGACTAGATGATTTCTAAAGGTCCCTTCCAAGCTTAAAGATTCTATGATTCTATGATTCTATGTATCTGATAGTGCCAGTGCATATAGCTAACATAGTGTTTGATAGCTCCTCCCCACTCCCCCTATGACTTTCAAACTGGGGAGAAAAACCTACCTTGACCTGCAGGCAACACTGCTCCTCATGCAGGCCAGGATCCCTTTGGCCTTATTCGTCACAAGGGCACATTTCTGCCTCATGGTTAACTTGTTGCCAACCAGAACTCCGAAATCCCTCTCCATGTATTTGCTTTCCAGCAGGAACACTCCTAATCTGTACTGGTGTTTGCAGTTACTCCTCCCGAGGTGCAGAACCCTTTCTTGAAGCTTGTGAGATTTCCCTTTCCATTTTCCTTTGTTGAACCTTGTGAGATTCCTCTCTGCCTAGAATCTGTCTGTAGAAATGCAGAAACAAGCTTTTTTTCAGCTATATCAGAAGTTTGTTTATACAAAATTGCCCTTCTATTTCAAGTTTAATCAAGATTAATTAAATTCAATTTCTTTTTTTTCTGCAGAGTTGTGACAAATTGTATGAAAATTACAATATGCAAATGACTGTGTCCATTTGCTGTTACCCACCATCAGAAGACTGATACACCTCAAACTATTATTTGAAATAGCTTTTTGTTATTTTTTTCCACCTATTAAAAATTATGTTAGAGGTCTTTCATGTTGCTTTCTGATGACATTTTCAGAAGCAGTCCTGAAATCTGATTTCATCACTTTAGGGGAAATGACGTTTTGAATTTGGTGGCTGGACATCAAATGTCTATGTTTCTACTAAATCATTGTTTAAAGGTGAAGCATTATGTGTAGTAAGTCAAGAAATAAAAGCATCAATAATGTTACAATGCCTAAAGCAAAAATATGAGGCTTTGCAATTGAGGACAGAAAGAGCATAAAGGCTGCCAAAACACTTTCTTAGGCTTTTAAACAATTTTGCACTAAGTAGAGTAATTGCTGTGTATAGCTTATAGACAAGCATTGATATTTGTTGCTTTAGGAAGAGAATTCCATTTTTCAACTCTTAAAAATAAAAAGCATTATATCTATTTTTCATTGTTTTGTTTTGCTTTGTTTTTAAGACTAGACTTGCCCATACAAAGTTTAGTTGTAACGAATCAAAAAATAAGCTTTGAGTGACTTAACTTCCAATTACTTATCTTAAAATTGGTAAAAACTGGTAAGAAGAAAATGGCATATGTTGAAGCATTTTGTGTTCTTAATTAGTTGATCTTTCTACTGTTTCATGTCAAAGTTTTCATGTACCTCTCAAGAAAATGAGAATGTTTATGATAACATTCTGTTTCCTAATTTGATTTCTAACTACATTTTTAAGGTAAATTTTGTCTATATTGCAAAAACCTCTAACTACATCTACAGATGTATCTCTGAGAATAGTTCTGCATAATGCTTTTATTTTAAAAGATTCATTAGCTTGAATCTGCTGATATGTTACATTCCCTGGGATGTAAAATGAGGGCATAGTACCTAATATCAGAATTCATTTGCCTTTTTTGTATGACAGATGTGGAAACGCTGTTGGCTAAAAGTGTGAGGAAAATGTTAGCCCAATGTCAAAGAAACAACAGACACTTCTCAATAACACCCTT
>JAVCKT010097030.1:0-12194 GCA_032273925.1 Rhynchotus rufescens | reverse complement strand
CAAAAAGATATTTTTGATCTTTTCAGTCTTTTCAGTTTATCAAAAAGATATTTCAGTTCCTTTTAAATCTTTCAAGTTTTCGTCTTAAAACTCTTGTAAACCCAGTCTAGACAAAAGGTTTTTTTGCTAAGCAAGTTTAAAAAAAAAAAAAAAGCTGTTGAGTTGTTGCTTCAAGAACTGGATAACCTTCTCTTATTAGTTTTGTGTGGTTGTATATTTAAGCCGTTATCCAAAATGTTGTTCTCTGGTATTTTAGAAAGCAAAAGGGAATAGACTTAAAATAATTAAATTTGCAGGAGTCCAGAAGTAAAGTGCTATTACTTACATAGATCAGTAATCTCAAATTAAAGAACATGTTAACTTGACAGGTACAATCACTTTCTTCCAGGATAACCTATATAACCTGTACTCATAATACTCATAAATTTGGAGGTTAACATGAGGAAAAAAAAGTCTTTTACTTCTGTATGTAGTTTATTGAAAGTATTGTAGGTGGAATTTTGAGTAATCTTGGAGTCAATGAATGGAAGTGCTTCCTTCCTTTCACCTTCATTGATAGGTGTCACAAGGTGTGGAGAGCTGAATCAGTAAATGCTTGTTTTTCATACTATAGGAGTAATCTTATTACTGAACACTTTATCCTCTAAAACAAATATCCTAAATAAAACTGAAATGGGACCAGTGTTTGAACTTTAAGTGCTTAGAAGAAAGGCTTTTAAATCCTATTCAAGATGAAAAAGAAAACTAGCATGTGGTTATGAAGTATGTTATAGAGAGTCAGCTTTTAAGGTCAGGAGGAACAGTAGAAATCATAATTTAATTTCCTGCGTAAGACAAAGAAGCTTGCCTTGCAGTTTCTGAGTCAAAATCTGTAGCTTCTGATTGAGCTACAACAAGTATTTAGAAAATTACGTCCAGATCAATTTAAAGATTTCAAGTAGTGTAGAATTCAGCATCTTTGAATAAGTTGTGTCAACTAACTTGCACATTCTTTAAAGAAAATTTGTAACAGTAAGGTAAACATTTATACATGGATATCCTCTTGAAATGTAAGGAATTCAGAAGAAAAGATATTTTCTCACTCACAGCTACCTGAATATAAATAGTTGACTCTTTACTGGGATGCTCCACAGGAGAAAAGATAGAGATTTTACAGTTTTTAAATTTCAAAGCTGATCTCAATAAAGCATGCTCTCTGAAGGATGTTTTATCTTTGAAATTGCTTTATCACATTGGAGAGCAATAGTTCTTTCAGAATTTTACTAGCAACTCTGTGAAACACCTGAAATTTCACTATTTTTCAATGACAAGAAAGTGTTTGTTAGAAGAGATAAAGACAAAAATAAAATCCTTTTGGTGTTGCAGATGGTGTCACAGTGAGGATAAAGTTACTAACAGAAAGATCAGTTTCCTAACAGAAATATAATTGAGTAGTCTTTCCTAGCAAAGCTGCAAGGCTGTGATATGATATAATAGAATATATTAGAAACATACCACTTCATATTCTCACCCGCTGTTTTAAATTAAATAGTTAAAAGCTCCTCTTTGTTTTGTCAGTATGTTTAGACCATTTTATTCACAACAAGTGAAAATAGTGAAGTCACCTCCCTTGACTTCTAATCTCCATGAAAGATTGAGAGCACCCTTTACTGGTCTTATAATATTTCTTGTGCTATCACATTCCTTCCTTCTCAGAAATAGCAAGTTTACCCAAATCTCTGCCCTTTACAGGGTAAAGAACTTCCTGTTACATATTGCCTAGATCTTGAAGGTTGCAACCACTGTTGCTTTGGGCCTGAAAAATTGCTAATTTGTGTGTAGTGCAACAACATTCACCAACTAGTTGATTCAATTCCTACTGCTTTTTGTAATACTATTTGGGATAGCGTGTTACCACACAGGGCAGTCTTTGCTTAACCGTGAATGTTTAAACACACTACTATCTTCTTTTCTTTTTATCATACCTTGTCATAGCCTACAAAACAACATATTGTTGCAACCTTCATACTCTCCATGGTAATGTCAAAACCTCATATTGAATTGAGATGCATCAACAATGCTTCCAAAATGTAATATCTTATACTGAAAACCTATTTTTTAAATAGCAGACTGAGGCTAACAGAATAGTAGGATGAGGCTAAACAGTTGCTAAGAGAAGATGAGGGTAGTCTTGTGGTCACGATCAATCCCCATGGGGATCCTTGGGTTACATCATTCATCTGAGATCTTGAACAAATAGTTTCATCAGTCTCTTTATTATTATGTCTCTTATTATGGAGCCTCTGATACTCTCTTTTATCTGTATTATTTAGCTGCACACCTGGTATATTACAAATCAACTAGTGTCGCTGACTTTTTATAAAATTCTTGAATTTACATGCACTTGGAACTACCAGGAAAGCAAGTCCAGCAATACAGCATAACAATAATTCTGTTTTCTCTATTTTTTTGCATTCTTTTTTGTATTTTTTTTTGCATTCTTCCAAAAACTAAGTTACTCTGACTTTCTATAGGAGGCTATTTCATAACCTAACATCCTGTTATCAGCAATTTTTCTATGTCATTTAGCTGATTTATTCATTTTGTCAGTTTTAATTCATTTCTCCTAGCTGCAGTTCTTTGTGGCAACATTTATAGAACTTAAAACAAGCAGGAAGACATCGAGAGATAACATGAGCACAAGCAGCGTGACTTTAGCGTGTCAGCAAGACACACCAGAAAAAGAGGAGCTTGTAAAAGGCGAGAATGTGGCTCAGAGGACAAATGGTCTGAGCTGACCTGTGATTCTAACAAAGAGCAGAACTACTCCTATCATTAAAAACTGTTCAGGCTTCTTCAGAGGGGTGGGCTGCATTGGGAACCAGTGTTTTAAGAAGTGTTGTATGACCTGTGAATATGACACTGGTGTGCAGATACTGTCTTCCCAAAGAGAGACAGTGTGGCATTTGACATGAGACATTTTCTTCCATTTCTTCTCTTTTATTCTTTTTGTGTTTTTTTCTTTTTCTGAATCTTGGAAGAGATAATTCCAGAGCAAGGGGAGCAGATGAACTCCCACTCCAATTCTGTAAAAAAATCTGTCTCAGCCCTGACAAGAGAAGACAGGAATTTGGCTTTTTCTTTAGCAAAGGATGCCATGGAGAAAAATATTGACCTGTGATAATTCTGTATATTAGTGGTATCCCCACGTTTAAAAACTTTGCGTCATATTATTACTGCTTCTTGTTCCGTTAGGAATTTTTGTATGTTGGTCAACAGCAGTGTATATTTACCATGAACACATATTGATCTGCTTTCCAGTACTCATGCCCTGCAAACTTGTGCCTTTTTTACTTGTCATTCTGACAGTGCTCATTTTTTCATTGCTTAGTTTTCAAGGTCTTCTCTTTCATTACTTCATCACAATCGATAATTATTGTCTTAACCTTTATTTTAACACTAATTCCGATGTTAATTTTTACCTCCTAGGTTACATTAGGATTGTAATTCAATAATGACCCAAACTCATCAGCCTTATTGATTACTGTATCTATTTTGTGATGGTTATTATCAATTAAAAAAATCATGAAATGTAGCACAAGCATTTTTAAATAAATACCAGAGCTAATTATTGTTATATAGCTTAGTACACTCTTAAAAATGTTAAGATTTTTCATATAATGCATGATAATGCATTATATATCATCAATGATGATCTTTGGTGCTACAGATTCTTTATATATATGTATATTTCTTACAATGAATGAAGTTTTATTTAGATTAATTCATCTCTATCTATATCTAATGATGTATGGTGGTGGAGCCATACAGTTAATCTAACTACTGATTAGGATTCTCAAGATATCAGTGGAGTAAGGAGTCCATTCCTTCCTTCTTTCCTTCCTCCCTCCCTTCCTTGATAACAATCCAGTCAGAATTAAAAAAATACTTCATATGTACTCTGGCATGAGTTACTACTTGAAGACTCTTTTCCAGTACACACATGGATGCATATCCTTACAGTTTTCTTCTCCCTTGTTTACAGCTTCTTGGTAGGCCACATTTTATTTATTTCAAAGAATGTATACAAAGCCAGGATCTGCTGGCAACTTCAGTAGCAGCAGCAGTAGCTAGCAGTAATGGTGCGGTGAACATGTAATTACAGATATAGACCTAAGTTGGAAGCTAATTGGTGACCTGATGAAGTAGTTTCTTCTCATTGACTCTTCCCTGAACCAGCCAGTCTTTCTTAGTGTGTCTGATTTTCATTAATTTTTATGTGAAGAACAAACAAAAACACTATCTGCTATATCGTGCACTGAAAGAGGGGTGTAATGTATCCATGCAGCTTTACTCCTTTAGACTTGCAGAGATAAAATATAATTGTGAAGCAAAAATGAGACTAGTTTACATATATATGTATATATTGGTCATGTAATTGTAGAGGGCAACCTTAACAGGGTTCAAGTTGTACCAACTCTCAGGCTTAGTTATTTCTTAGCCTCTACTCATAGGAATTGGCAGCTACTGCATGTCAGCAAAGATTTCTGCATTTTATTTTCTCACTTCCTTTGCATTCCTTGCTATGTGGTCAGCCCAAACATTTGCAGACATGTACTTTAGCCTTTTTCTTTTTTATCCTTTTGATGAAGGAAACATGTCTATATTGTTTTCTTCTTCATATGTTGTCATATATAGTACCATGTAAAAAATCAAACACAAACTTGTTTCCTATTATCCAGCTATTTCTGATGGAAAATTATGTAGCATTAAAAGGAGGAAGTGTGAGATTCATAAGAGAAGCTTTCTCAAAAGACCCTCAAAGTTTACTTAAATGTCATGATTAAAAAATGAGCAATCATGATGCAGTAGACAGGGAAAATGTAATTTTTCAGGGATATTTTCCCACTGGAGGAGTATATTGTAAAAATCTAATTAAGTCTGAAAATCCCATAGAATGGTAAGGGCTGGCGTATGGGGAACACAGACATTGGTAAATTCCTTCACAGTGTATATAGCTTTATAAGTGTTTTCAGTAAAAGAAAAGAAAGATATATGAGTATCTGTATTTAAGGAAGTCCAGGTGCTAGAAGTAAACATCAGGCAATACTTCCTGGAGCTGTGCTTATGGAACTGAATAATGGAACATAATGGAATTGGAGGAAGACCTAATATTAAAGGGTGTATTATATTGTCCAGAGAGGGTTGCATCATAGCGCCCCACGTCGTTAATAATGTTGCTCTGGCAGAGATAAAAAGCGGAGGAAGTTGCATCAGTTTTGTTACTCTCGCATGCACTGAATTTGCAGGAAGGCCAGCAAAGTCTCAGGATGTCAGTGAAGATGTCTTCTTTTTTCTTCTGGTGTAAGGGCAAGATGTACCTCATGGAAATGAATTAAAGTAAGGCATTTGAATCCAGATTGTGATCTGCTGCCAAACTTCATGTCTTTGAAGATACAGCTCCTTATACTATTCATTCTTACTCCACCATGAGAATCTATCTTGTTTAATGTGTGCTTGTATATTAATTGCAGTATGAAGTTTTCCATGGGAAGATTTGTAATTCCTTCACCATCCAGCAAAATAAATGTATGGAATACATCAGGTACTAATAGCTTAATGTTTGCTTCACTGTCTGGAAAGAATATTGTGATATTCTTGAACCAGAGGTTATTGCTCTGTTTCTGTGAAGCACTTCACTCTTACCATTAATTCCATTTTTGACTGTTTTATATGTTTTATAAATATAACCTTCATGATTTTACCAGTTGTCTTGCACTCACAGTAATCTATATGTGCAACTGCACTAAATAGTCACTGTTTCCATTAAAAGGCTGTTAAGTTGCCTTCTAAAGGTAACAAGCTAGTAGATCACGTATGTGGATCCAGTAACCATGGGGATCTTCTGTAGAACTTAAATTCATTCCTCTCTGAGAATGTGAGTAGTCTTCAATGCTTCTGAGGAGATAAACGTGATGTGGGAAGTAGCTTTGGATTTTTTCCCCATGAGAAGGGGAGGAGAGTCACTGAATTCCATGGGATGTTTTATATTACACTTAATTTGATATAGCATGAAAAAATCTCTGAAAAAAACCATAGTGCTCAGCAGGACAGGACTGATGTTCTGGCTATGACAAGCCCTAAGTTCTTGGAAAGAAAGAATCATTTGGAAGTAATTGATCTTATTGTGATAAATCACTGTAATCAGCCAGGGCAGCACCTCCTAGTCCTGGAGTATGAGAGTGAAAGATGTGACACCAGTTCACCCACAGACGTGGATCACACTTGAGCTGTTGTGAGCACAGAAGATTGTTTCAACTGAGCCCAGAACTCCCATATAAAGAGCACAAATTCTCAGAGACAGTGAATGCCTGTTTGTATTTGGAAAGAGAATAATATAAAAAACAGCAGAGTAAAAAGAGTTCATGCAAAGGTAAAGGCTTTCAGAAAAGTTACTGTATTGAATCAAGAAGGAGTATGATTTAAAAAGATGCTTTGAACTAGGCTTTTCCTTTGCCTTGAAGATTTCTTACAGGTGTGTGTACAAGCCTCTTTTCAGAGGGCAGATAAGATTTTGGGGGGATTCTGAAAAACTGTCAAATGATTTTGAAAACCCACATGGTTTGTTTAACTGTGAAGGAGGAAAAACTCTATCTTTGCCAGGAGCCATGTAAAATTCAAACCTATTTTGGTTTAAATGAAATCTGAGTTGTACTGAGTGAACTCTTAAACCAGAATCCACCTTGGAGACTCTTGAAAAAGATCATTCTCTATTCCTAAAAGTGTTCCTTACAGGAGAATGGGAGCAGGCAGCTAGAAAAGAGCCCCAAATGACCTTGAATGTGTATAGTGTTTGTTTAATAATCTCCATTAACAGACTAATGAACCTTACCTTGTTTCATTGTAATTTACCTACACAAGTAGCTGGTGGCTGCAGCCCTTGGAAGGGTGCCGTGAATTAGCTTCCCATGCAGCATCTCCCAGCCCACCCTGTTTGGTGCTGAGCCAGGGCCTGGAGGAGCCGCGGGGAAGCTCCCTGCTCCTCCAGGGTGACTAACTCAGCGGGAACTGGCAAAGAGCAGTGTGCGGATTGATTTGCACATTAAAGCGAGATGGAAAGTGAATAAGCTATCTCCTTGCTATGACAGGATAATCCCTTCCTTTTAGTCTTCATTTCTGCTCTTACTTGTAAAGGAAGAAAAATACCCGCTTCTCACACCAGCATTTAGCTACTGCTAAACACATGCTGGGTGACTCTTCCTCCCCTTTTCTTTGTTACCTGGAGTCACAGCAGTGTCCCGGCCGGGCGTGCAGGCCCCCGTTACCATGCTGTAAGGGAGGAGGGGGACTGACGCGCAGTGGCACTCTGCACCTTTTCAATTTTAGGATTAAGCTTTAAAGCAGTCTTGAAATCTGACAGCACAATGCAGATTTTTGTTGCATTCCAGATTTTTGCAATTCGATTTTATGTTAATCTCTTATAATCGAACTGGTATTCATATGCTGATTCATTATAACCATACCAATGTACTCTTTTAATATATAAGTAGGTGAATTGGAGCCATCTGACAGCAAGGATTTTAAAGAGACACCGGGTTGATAAGTTTATTTAACAAAGAAAACACAAAAACATATGCTAAGTACATGCATTAGCATTATTTAGCATTAGAGAAATTCTTCCTGCTTCTCTGGAATTTATGCAGCAAGCCAAGAGGACAGAGGTAATAGAGAGTAATCTTGTCTGTTTCTGCACAGCTGCCCAGTCCTTCCACAGCCATCCCCTTGATAACTGAATAGACCCTGTGCGGATTCTACTGGAGGGACAGCATGGAGGGAGGACTAGCCCCAACACACCTTGTCTCTATTGGCATGTAAAGAGCTGGAAAGTGAAGGGAGGGATGTAGTGATGGGAGCTGAATCTCATGTCAAACAAGTGCAAAATACTCTTATCCCCTCTCAGGGTGTGGGAGCTGCTGTGAGACTGTGTTCCCGGGAAGAATCCCATCAGCACGGCACTCTTTTCTAGCTCTCACACCTGGGCTGAAAGATGAACCAAACTATTAATTTTAGCAACAATATTTTGTTTGCTGAGTTAGTGATATGGACCATTATGCATAGATCTTTTTCTATCCTTCAACTGATGTAATTCAACTTGCCCTCTGATTTAATTAAATGTGCTTTTCTTTGTGGGTTGTGTGTTCAGAAAGGTTGTGTCAGGGGCAGGAAGTTTGTGCAGAGAAGGGAACCGTCTTCAGCAGCAGACTTGGCAGAGTCTGTGCCACTGATTGCAGTGATAACTGCTCCGTTTGTTTGTCCCTTTGTCCTGAAAAAAGTTTATAGGAGTGAATGTGCTATGATATTTTACTATTGCCATACTTAGACTCTTGCTTTTCCTGTAGGGATTAGAGGGAATCTGTAAGACAGGATAGTGGGAGGTGAGAATTTCACACACATCCTACTCAATACTCTGAGATGCTTAGGAACGCTGCCATCACACCACTACAAACACTGTGCGTCATTCCTTTTTGGATATGCATAGCGTGATTCAGTAGTGTGTATTTATAGTTAGCTGCAGCTACTTCTAATTATTGTATCCAAATATTTACTATGACCAATAGCGTTGCAAAATGGAAGTGCCTCAGAGCTGCACATATATGGAAGTGCAACTGCCGTCACACACCGCATGAGCGATGCGTCTGCCGCAGTGACCTTGAGGGTCAGGCTTCGTGCTGCAACTGGCTTTAATTAGAAGCTGTCCTATTCTTCACTGGCATCAGAGGCAGTCAGAAAAACCTGAAATTCTCCACTGCCTTTGAAATCATAAAAGAAAATAAAAGACACCACTTTTCAGTCTGGCTTGTAACGAGAGATTCTGCAGAACTGAACAAGAAAAGGGCAAGCACATTGGATTGCAGGACTAAGAGGAAATGACTTCTGTGAATTTACAATTGAACCATAGCTTAAACCTGCCAGCAGTGATCAGTAAAATAAAATGTGCCTTTTCACTGCTGAGATGGAAAGAAGACTGTTTTAAGAGATTTATTCTGTTACAATATTTCCAGTATTTTTTGAAGTCTCTATTTTCATTTGTCCTGTGGGCCTGCAAAGAATGACAGATTTGTCACTCTTAAGTCTTGGATCGAGGACTTTTCCTGCGGGTCCTGGTTGTTTTCCTTTCATATGTCACACTATTCCAGTGAGACAGTCAGTAAGCTGACCCGCTCACCAGCCACTAATGAGCTAGGGCAATTTATTTACCAAGTTAGTTTTTGGAAATTAGTATCTCCACTGGTTTAGCATCCAGAGAATTGAAGTTGCAGTTGGTTTTGAACCACTAAATCCTCACTGTCAATTCTCAGCCCTGGCTGGTTGTTTCCCTGGTTGTCATGACATTCTGGCTCCTAAGCTTGAGCTCCTGCCTGGCTCAGAGGCCCATCCACGTGGGCTCTCGCACAGCAGCAAATTCCTTCATGTGGCAGCTCACTGCACAGAGGTGCTGGGGGCTAATAAACTGTGGGGACATTTAGAGGTAACTGCAGTGGAATTTGGAGAGAACTGGAAAATGCCCTTTTCAGGTATTGGCAATAACAATGTGGGACTTAAGGTTATTTAGTTCTTCTAAGAGCTGTTGCACTGTTCTACACATACCTGTAACCACAGCCCATGTGTCGTGTAGCAGAAGTAGAGTGGTGGAGTATTAGTTACAAAGCAAGGAATAGGCTTTACACAGAGATATGGACTACTGTGTATTTATACACTATGGAAACATGCATTAAGCAAGGAAGATAAAGGAAAAAGATCCCAAAACATCAAAACCTCACAGGATGTTAATCATACAGTGTGATGATGATTTCAACTCTGTCCAATACTCTTAGAAGAATTTGTGTTTTAGAGAGGTCAGAGTAAGCTAATGTTCTCGCTTTTTTATCTAAAGAATTCAAATCCAGAATAAGTCAACAATAATTGTCATCAGCGATGGCTGATACTCAACGAATATGCAAGAAGGCAGCTGTTTGAGGGCACTGCGGGGTCACCCTCTTGCCCTCATGGCAGCACGTGGCAGCGCTGCGGCCGGTCGCAGTGCTGGCACCCACAGGTGGGCAGGCCCGGCAGCCGGGCGCGCAGCGCTACTAGAGCTGCCTCTGTAAGGAGCCTGAGTCACCCTCCTGGGGGTGGTGTGGGGAATCTTACAGTCCTCTCTGCCAGTGCTCAAACTATTCTTTAAAAAGGAAAATGCAGACATACAAAATACATTTTTAACACATTTTTAGGAAAACGTGGGCAATGACATTTAATAGGAATATTTGCAGGGTGTTTTATGTGGCATGTCACAGAATGGATGCTTGCTCTTTCTGAATGCCACAAGTTTCGGTGAGCTGTTTAAGAAGATGGGTAGGTGGGAATGTAAAGCTTGTGTTAACCAATCAAAAAATGTGGACAGTTATTCAATTTTATCTATAAAAAAGAATGAAAATTTCTACCAAAATGCATAACTAAAGAAATGCAGGGAATCCTAAGATAAAGTTTCATCTTGCTGGAGAGATTAAATACTGTCGATAGATCTGGGCAGAAAAAAAAGATATTTATCTTTTTCAGAGATTTCAGTACTTGGTAAGATTCTGAGTGCAGAATGGATTTGTTTTCTGTCACGTGGAACCAGATCCAGCTTAGTTAGTTAGTCTCAGGCATTAAGTCTTAGGGCTTCTGCTTCAAGGCATGGGGGTATTTTAGATGGATGAGGAGATAACCTTGGCTCACACGTTCTCGTGATTTCAATATGCTGAATGTCAATTATTTTGATTATACTAATCAAGTCAAAATAAAAAAATTAGGTATCAACCAGCCTCCGCCTTCTGAAAAACATCATGTGATGTTGCCCTTTGTTTCAGTTAGCTTCATGTGTATCTGTACACTGAATCCACTAAAATAGATTTTAAGTCAAATAAATGAAACTGGAATTCTTCTTTCCTTCCATTTATTTGTCTTCCTTTTCCTGCTTTCCTTCCTTCCTTCCTTTTTGCTTTCCTTGAATATTTATTTCACTGAATATCAGCATTCTCAGGCCTTTGCCTAGAAAATTACCCCTCACACGTACACCCCTGTTTTGCAGATACTGGCAGATAGGTACTAAGCCTCTCTTTTTCAAATTCTCATTTGCAAAGATTATAAAAGCAAAGGATTATTAAATTACTTTGTCTAATCACCTGTATAAGTCAAATTGTAAAATTACGGTGTCTTAACATTTCTCAGCATATGTTCATACTTCACTAATTCTTTACATATTTTAAAAAACAAACCATTTGAGACCATGACTATAGCAGTGGCTGCTGCTGAGGAATTCTTATCATGAATGGAAAACTATCATAGGTTCCAAGTGCTTTGCCTTTAAATTGCTTCTGAGTAAAATACTGTTTAATGTATCTGACATTGTCTAATTTTCCTTTTTCCTCTTCATTTCAAAATATAATTATCTTTTTTTTTTTCTCATTCTAAATCATTCCTCTATCCACTTCTTCAACCTCAAAGTGAAGCTCATCCACTTTCTCTAAACTTCTCTTACCTTAGGTTTGCCACATCTCCTGTCACATCATCAGGAACGGTAAAATATCTTGCAAAAAACATTTCCATTAAGGGAGGTAAATCGTAGCCTATTTAAATTTCATGTATTATATGAAAGCCACCTTTGTATTTCTTTCCTTTCCTTTTTAGAGGTGGAAGTTGACCACAGGGGATTTTTAAATGTTCTTATGAATTAGGTTAATTCCCTTTCTATTGTCATTGAAGAAATGCTCTGTAGCTGCAAAATCGGTTAAATTGAGATCAATTGTTGAGAAATTTTACAGTTACAACTACTTTACTGTAAATTGTGTGCATCATGAGCCGTTGCTTTTGTATCTAGAGTGGTATCCGAAGTGTGTCCTAGTAGCCTTTTAGACTATGTGTACCACGTGTGTGCTTCATGGTTACTGGGACCAGATCCAGCTCATGATCCCTCTCAGCTGCGTGTCCCGCATTCCCTCAAGGACTTGATCATTTTTTTGTTCCTACCAAAGGGACGAGCGGTGTGCCGAGTTTCCTTGGACAGCAACTGGGCCATGAGCTGGGCCATGCGCAGGAAGAGATGTGGCTGCCTGCACATTAGGAAGCTTTTTGCCACAAGTTTGCTCCTCGACAACTGCCACAGCAGGTTCTCTGCCTTTCACTTATGGTCCCTT
>JAVCKT010097029.1:0-12199 GCA_032273925.1 Rhynchotus rufescens | reverse complement strand
TTCGGAATGATCTCTGAAATGCAGCAGGTTCATGCTCTGCCAAACTGATCATTTCTTTTACCCTTTGTTTCCTCTTCTTCCATTTGTTCCATCTTCTTCCATTTCACGACGGCTTATTTCTCCAGTATTGTTTTTATCCATGTGCCTGTCTGGCAACACTTAGGGGTTTGTGGCCCCACGCTTTCCTTGGGCCCTGTGCAGAGGTTGCTGTTAAATGCAGTGCCTGGCTCCCTCAGGCAGCGCGAGTGGTAGTTTGCGCCTCACCGTTACCGTTCAGCTAATCTGCAGCTGAATTCACTAGTGCTCTTACGTATGCACTCTCTGTTTCTGGTTATTTGTTGCTTTTCATCTCATCTGGCTTTTCTAAAGCCTCGGGTCAGTGCTTGAGCTTGAGACAGATCTTCAGGCGCATCCAAGAGCTAGCACTGAAAACTGAATTGTTCAGGCTTCCTAGGTACCACAGTGAGAACTGTGGAATTAAAATGTGATGTATTTACAGGACAGATAAAAATAGACCTCCTGTGCAATGCAAAACTCTGTAGGTAGAAATATGCTACTTGCAGAAAATTCTGGACACTGTCAGGGTCACACACTTGGAACAATTCGTAGGGTTTGTCAGTTCAGTTGTTTGTCACATTCCTGTAGGAATCTTGAAAGAAACCAAATCTTTGTGTTATCCAGAAAGAGCTAAGAAGCCATTCAGGATGAAGAGCTGAAAAGCGCTCAGGATGAGGATCGGTTTGAGCGCCAGGACCGCGTGGTGCGCATGAGGAGCACAGCTGGACCGCGGGCAGCAGCCTGCAGGGCTGCGGAGCAGTGCGGAGTGGTGCAGAGCAGTGCGGAGCGATGCGGAGCATGCGGAGCGCGGCCGGCTCCAGCGCGGACACCCGCGGCTGCCTCATCACACGCCCTGTAGGTTGGCGAGGAGCTATAAATCCACGAATGAAAGCAGGAAAATGATACCCGGCTTTATCACGGTGTTGGGAGAGTCTGCGCGTGCCGATAAGATTCGGACGAGGACATCTGCTTAATTCTTACCCCATGTATCTAGTGTTTGAGACGAAATACTCTAAAAGGGATGCCAGCAGCTTCAGTGTTGACTATAATTATTTGGGGATCTTAAAACAGCAGTATTAAATACAATCATTGCCATAGTGACAAAGCTCGCACATTCTTCTGTGACTTTGGCTCAACATGCTGGTTTATTTATTCCATTGTAGTATCGGAACTGTGTTATTTATTACAAAGCAAAAAGATGTGTTTTGCAGAATTATCTGCTCAAGTCCCACGTTGCCACTCTGGAAGAGAAGAGCAGGGAGATGGTGTCAATGTCCTCATCGTTTTCAGACAAAGACAAGGAGCTGTAATTCCTACACACAGCTGCAGTGCTAAACTAATAGTCGTCAAAAACATGGGCTTTTAAAATTTTTGACTTTTCTGCATATGCATTGTACAGATTATTAATGCCAGTACCATAAGCACCTCAGCGTCTCCATAATGACTTGAAAACAATTTCATTAGTATGTTAATATGAAGCCCTTTGCAGATAATGTTTTGTCAATCTTTAAAAAGTACTGTGCATTGCTTTCTAAAAATCACATACTTGTTCTTTGTACTTACTAATTACCGTGACTAGTCAGAGGTTTCCTTGAAATTTGATGATCACATCCAGACAATCTTTCATTTGATTAAACTCTTCTTAATAGGTCACAGTCATATTTTTTTCAGGACTAAAAGGTATATTTTAATAAAAATAGTAATCCTAGTTCATCCAATTTCTGATTCATTAATACTGATCTCTTCTGGTAAGCCATGAACACCAGTGTAATGTTAATATAGAAAGATTGGTGCCCCTTCAATAACAAACCAAGATTTAAACTGAACCAAAAATGAACCTTATTCAGTGTTACCTATTCTCAGTTACTAGTGTCAAGTCCTTTAGAAGATTAGAAGACTCATGAAAATATAATTCTAAAATTTACCTGCAGGATATGCTAAGCCACGTGTAGAGAGCACTTAAAAACCCACTTTTATGAATGGAAGAAAAAGATTTAGGAATGGAAGGAAAGATTTAGGTCCTTTTTACATGTAACTTTCTCTACTTTTCTGCCTTTCTTACGTCTCTGCCCTTTACAACTACAAGGTGGGATGCCATTATCCTACTTTCGCCAGTTAATGATCGTTTTCTCTTCAGAGAGAAGAACTTGGATTTTCTTCTTTTTAACTTAAAAATAAGAAAATTGCTTCATGTGGAATATGTGGCAGGAGAAAACGAGGTATGAAAGATGAAAGAAAATTCAGAACAAGTTTGGAAATCAAAGAAAAGGGTTGTAGAATTGTTGGATTTGGCTCCTCCTTGTCTCTCTAGTTGATTTCTCTGTAACATCTCTCTGATCTTTCTTTAAATGTGTTTATGTTCTATGATTTTAATCTTGTAATGAATTTCATACAAGAAGAAAAGCCTTAATGGGGAATAAGGCTTACTAATTTCTAAGCAACCATCCTGGTTATTTGACTTAACAGACGTTATTGAAGAGATGGGCTTAGACACTGTTGAAGACAGAAGCCAGTATTTAATAACAGAGGCCAAGTAACCACCCCTGCAGCCTTAGATGTGTGGATTTTCTTTCTCTATAGCTGCTATTTTTGGTGGAAGGATGTTACACCTTTGTTCTTTGTGCTGGTCCAACAGAAGTAGAAAAGTCCATGGACATTTCCTCAGAATTTAGTTTGATAATTTATGAAATATCTGACTATAAAATAAGAAAACTTTTTTTTAGAAGTTTTTCTTTCCCTTGCTTTAATTCCACACGCCCTAACAAATGTGTCATGAAGCATGGTGAAGCACCTTAGCTGGTGCACATGTTATTCTTGGGAGTTTGATCGCTGGCTTCAGTTAGTAGATGAAGCTCTAGCACTTGATCTGGATCTGGATACATGGTCCCTTATTTCAGCACAGAGCTCGAGAGCTCAGATACTTTGATTCCATATGACAAACTTGTGGGTGAGTCTGTGGAGGAAATTGTGCTGCCAGTTTTTGTTTGGGAGCGCACATGAAAGCTGAGAGTTGTGTAACAAGCCCTGTTGCTGCATGTTTGAGCTTGATCCTTTTTTTGGGGGTGGCTGGGGTAGAACACGTGCTCAGGAGGCTGGTTCAGATCTATTTATACTTCTTTGCAGCTGCGGGGAGGGAAAGATTGGATGTGGCCTTGGTGTTAAGGGAGATCAGCCTCATTGTCTGCCCTTTGCCTAAAGCTGTGGAAAATTCGGTTCATACTTTTATCATTTTCAGTTATTATTTCTGTTACAAGGCACTTCCCTTCTTTTTCTTTTCAATACTAATCATTCTCAGATCAGAGTAAATAACTGCTTAAAGCCAGCATGATTTGATAAGAAAATGCAACGATTCCCAACAGCCAGAGCTGGTGACGCTTCTCTAGCTGTGGTGAGTCAGAATGTCAGGCCACAAATATCCCTAAAAACACTGGGAAAATTCCATTAACGCCAAGGCAGTTGCTCTGTGTTGACCTGGACCTGAAGCCAGCTCTGCCACCAACTCTGTTTACTATCTCTTGGTCTCCTCATGAAGCCATAAATACTCATTTACTAAATTCTGCTAAAGGCAGGTTTTAAAGAGTCTTAAGAAAGTGGAGCAATTCAACAAATAGTTATTGTTAGGGTGAGTGTCTGTGTTCAGAATTAGCCTTTTGTTTCTCCTTAAAAAGCACAATGAAAATAAATACAGGTTGGTTTATAAGGAATGTTGATGACATTGTTTTATTAAAAAATTTAAAGATTAAAGAAAGGGAAGGGAGATCTACATCAATATTATCCTAGCTGAGTATTTTATGTTTAGAAGTTAAAGTGTACTTCTAGCGGTTATGAAATGTAAAATACAAAATACTCTCTCTCTTTTTTTTTTTTACTACTAAGGCTGACATAATACTGTAATATTTAAGAAAAAGGCTAGTTGTCATTTTACCAGAGAAATTGAGGGCATCTTCAGTAAGCTTCTAAATGGTTTTTCAGCCCTTTTAGAGGAAATATACTTAATATCTGTATGTATTATTGAAAAATTGGAATTCTTCATAATTCAAGCCATTACTTACAGCAGAGTGAAGATTAGAATAAATTGTTTTTATTCTGGATGACATTACTTTTCAGTAGCCTGACTTACTTAATCACAGTGAGAATTCATTCTTACCCTCTGAATTTCATAAGGGGAATGGCATTTTCCATTCATTCAGAGGAAGAAAAGCATTTCTGGTAAATATATTTATAGGCAGTAACTGCTTAATACTCCTTGGAGATCTGGAATATAGATGGACAGAATAAAATGGTTGGTGTCATCATTAGTATGTATTACCAATTCTGTAAATTATCATAATATTATTGCTATAAATTTTGTATAGCTGTAGTACAGGCAAATATTATTAATAAATCTTATTAATGAGAAAAATCTCTCTGAGCTATCTATGTGAAGTAACCATTCTTTTTGAAAGAGCAAAGCAGCATCTTGAGAGAGACACATATGAACATTTACGTAGTGAATATGAATGTGGAATTAGCAGGAGAGGCTTTTCCTTGGTCGTTTGTGTTGAGGCGTGTTTTGCACCGCTGCCGGTGTGGAGGTCCCGCTCACCTCTGCTGTTTGGTGTGAGGGGCGGAGCGGTCGCGTCCCTGCCCTGCTCCCGGGCTCCCTCCCTTCGAGGGGTTTCTCTTCCATACCCGTGTCTCCTCCGCCCGTTTCCATGCCTCGTGGCCACACAGTAAACATACTGTTGGGATCACTTCCCCTCTTGCAATATTACTCACATTCCATATTTTCTTTTGTTGAATTATTCAATAAACCGTTCTATGTTCAAAAACCATGTCCTCAAGTTCTGAAGAGTGCCTCTTAATTAATGAGAATAAAATACCGGCTTTTTTGTTGACCTGCATTTTTAAGTAAGGACCTCACTCCACAGGTCATGCATACATACTTGGTTTGTTTTACAGGGTCTGTCTGTAGTGTTCGGAGAAGCTGCTACCATGAAGACAGTAGGAATCTGCTGCTGTTATGATGGCTCCAGAATAATCACATAGACCCGTGTTAGCGCTTCTTGGCAAGAAGGAGCAACGAGAAAGAGCACCAGTGCGTTGATGGTGATCTCCTTACCCTGGTAGAACCTCTCAGTAAGGGTGCCCGAGTTCTGGAGCGAGGCTTCCAACGTGGGCAGTTGCTGGAGGGCAGTACTCGAGCTGGGCTAGCACCGTCACGAGCATCGCCTGGGCTGCCGGGTGCGAGGGCACGTGCTGACGGGCATGCGGGGACGGGCGGAGGCGGCGGGGTACAGGAGTCCCAAAACTATTGGAATGAAGGGAGAATCCCCTGGCATCCCCCTGTGGGGTCTCTCGAATTGCTGCAGGATGCAGCCCCCTTTTATCCTCATTCCCGACCAAGGTAGCTCCCTCCTTTTCCCAATGGCCAAGGTGCCCAGAAGTTACAGCCTTCCCAGCCCATGCATACCCAGCTCCTGCTCTCACCTGAGCTCACCTGGGCCCTCTTCCCCCTGCCAAAGATGAGAGCAATTGAAGGCACCCAGCTCCTGGTGTAGGGTCTGGTCTGGCTCTGGCCACTCGCTCAGCCCTGCCCTGCATGGACTGCTTTGTCCCACTCACCACCCTCAGAACGTGGGGAAGCTCCCTCATTTGGATAGACACAAACTTGCGTGTTCCGCTCACTTCTTTCTTATTACTTTGCATCCTTGAAAGAACTAGATGAAGCCGGGAGTGGGGATGGGACAGACGAGCCTGCATGTTGAACCTGCCACTTCCCTCTGACACAGACTGGGAGAGACTGACTCTGTGCGACAGATTTAAGTCTGACTGCTCCAGGGAGATGACATCTTCCTTCAGAAACAGACTTCGGGAGACACTGTGAAAATAAAATGTAACTTTATCATTGAATGCAATAGTTACAACTACTGTTTTGAATGAATATGTTCTTGGATCATATCCAAAAGCGATTTTTCTTTTTCTTGGTTTATCTTTTCTTTGCATGGAAAGAAAAGGACAAGCGGCCTGTCATTTGCAGAGGACATTGGGAAGCTTATCACAGTTGATCTGGCTAAATCACAGGAGAGAGCAACAAGGGTAAACTTAAACTTCAGTAGTTCTTGGTTCTGAGGCCGTTTGGAATGGTGGCGTGAGGCCGTTTGGAAAGGTGGTGCGAGGCCGTTTGGAATGGTGGCGTGAGGCCGTTTGGAATGGTGGTGTGAGGCCTCGACCTGGTTTCCCTTCTGGAGAAGACGTGGGACTCTCGGTGGTCTTGGCGTCGCCAGGCCCTGCAAACTCTGATAGTTCAGCTATTTCCCAAATAGCTGTCGGCTGTCTGCTCCAGCCGGGGTCAAGGGAGCAGGGTGGAAGTGTTCACATCTGATGCTCTTCTGCAGCGTGTCAAAGGGTCCAATCTCCAGGTAGCAAATATCGTCCTCTTCAAGTACCCTCCTTAATGCAGCTTCTTTGGCATGGCTCAGAAAAAGGGCCCAAATCACTATAGGTAAATAGTAAATCTGCCTGCCTGAAGTTCAAACTTCAGGTCAGAGAACAACCATTTGCATGACAAAGGGATGAAAAGCCACCATGTGTCTTGCAAATAAATAAATGTCACTGGCAGCCAAGCAAGCTTCACACGCCTTAATGTTTGCTTAAAGATTGAGGAAGCTGCTAAGCCTTGGCCTGGAGGCACTTCAGGTCTTAGAGGAAAGGTGCCCTTGTCAATGGCTGCAGAAAGGTGTGTCTTGGTGGAACAGATGATGAGTGAAGGGCTGCTCAGTTTGAATGCTGGGATTTAATCTGGGAGCACAGAGATGTGGGGCTGGAACAAGGTTCATCTGCCTGTGTAAGGATTGACCCTGCTTAGAGTTTTGGATAGAGAGGGAGCGTTTCTTTCCAAAAACAGAAAATAACAAAAAAACCACATCCACTTCTTTAAATCACCGAATACGTCTATACTTATTATGTAAAAAAAAAATGCTGCATTCTGTATTAGCCCCTCAAGGCTTCATTTTTATTAGTATAGTCTCATTTAATTAGAATAAATTCTGTTTTGTTAACAGGTCTTCAATATGAATGATTCTAAAGAGCTTCTTGGTTTATGTCTTGAAGGAGAAAGACAGCCAATTACCTCTACCTTGGCCGTATTGCGAAAAAAAGTAGGAAAGATTAATGTCAAGCAAGAAGGATCTCTGCGGAGGAAGGGTTAGTTGTAATTCTTTCATAATAAATTGTAAAATGAAAAATTCTGTAGCCACGAATGCCCAGGGTGAGGGTGCCCGGATCAGCGTGACTGCACGTGTGTAGAACCAGGGCGGGCCTGGGGGGCTGATTAAACTCATTGTTTCCAGGAATTAGGTTCTGTGGTAGCCTTTTGTGTTGTGTAAATGGACAGGAAAACATTTGGAAGCAAATGTGGTGATTGTACTGATGCTTCCGAAACACAACAGTAGTTAAATGTTGAAAAAATAATGATTATCCTTCGAGTGGCATCACAGAAGTGTTTAGTTGTGTTGAGGTGTCTGGATCCCAACCTCCCGCCAGCGAGTCCACGCTTGGTGTGTGTTGGAGCAAGCACCACCCTTCAGGGCGATACAAAGCCTGGCCAGGCTTGGCGGAAACGAACTGGGGCGCCCGGGAACGTGAGGCCGGAGCGGCGCGGAGTGGGCAGCAGCGCCTCGTCCCAGCGTGGCCATGGCCCGTGGCCACGTGCAGCCAGTGCCGGGGGCAGCGCGGCCGGAGCAGCGCGGTCCCGTTGGGAGCAGCCGCCAGCCGCATCGCCTCCGCTTGCACGGAGTGGCCCAGCCCAGGCTCCGCTCCTGGCGACAGAAAGGGAAGTTTCAGTGACTGTGTCTGTGTTGTGTTCTGCAGCGTTTAGATTCCCATGCTCTTAGTGAGGTGTCGAATATGCCCTTTTTCTATGACATTTCGTATTTTCTTTCCATTTGTGCTGAATGAGAAGTCTTTCACTTGGAAACAGGATGTTTCCATTCACCTCTTACATATTGAAGGATAGAAAAACGATTGTCTTAAATATAAAATCTGTTATTTACTACTAATTCCTTTTCAGCTGTTCTGCATCCCATTGGTTCCATCAGTTTGGAATTGGAGGGTGCATTTTTCACGACAGTGATTGGAGCCAGCAAGTGCCTGGGTGCAGGAATGCGGGACACGGGCAGCGTCAGTGGCTCCGTTGGCTGTGGCCTCCGTAGATGCTGCTGAAGAGGTTCGGGAAGGCAAATCTGGAGCGGATGGATTGGGTGTAAACACGCAGCAGCCCTGGAGCAGAGGGAGAGCAGGGCCCTGCCTGCACCCGCTGCTAGTCCTGCAGCGTGGCCCCGTGCCAGCCCTCGCCCTTAGCATAAACCAAGGAAAGAGCCTAGTGGTAAATTAATATAATGAATAAGAAATAAATAATAAGCCATTACTTATAATAATAAAATCAAATTTTAAACAATAAAAATCCTTAAATGCAATGAAACAAGTAGGCAAAAAAATTTACTGCTTGGTCCTCAGGTGCTAGGGGGTGCAGCGTGCAACTTCAGTGCACAATCTTGAGGTAAGTTCAGATGGGTTTGCTACTTCTTTAAGTATTCATGTCTGTTTTTTTCCAGTGAGGTTTTTTATAATGCTGGTTCACATTTCTTTAAATCGTTTTTACTGGTCATAAAACAAATCCTTGAAGAATTAAGAAATGGCACCTGGCTTTGTGCCTTCGCACTTCCCGAGAGCATGGGACATATACATCACAGTATGCATTTCTTAGTTGGTATCACTGTACCACTGTGTTGGCAATTCCTGTCACAAGGTATTTCCAGTCTGAGAGTATAGAATCACTGTGTTACTGATGAGAAAAGTTCCTATCCAGAATAGCTACTTAAATGGCTGCAGAAGAGGCAAATCTCGGTGTTGCAGCAATGTAGTTCCTTGGCAGCAGGCTGCCTTCTGTTGCAAGGGAAGATCCATATGAGCCTTTTGCGCTGAGCCACCGCGTAGCAGCCAGGCTGCAAGCCGTGTTTGAATGTGCTGTACTGGGAGATGGTAACACAGTGCGGAGAGGACTACGGATCTTCCTTGTATTTCAGAGCCCTTTGGTATTTAATTCAGCACAAGACAGTAGCTTGCCTTACAAAGTAAGCATGTTGTTGTCAAATGTAAGTTCTAATTAAAGAAGAAAAATTTGGAAATTCCACAGTGTATATTCCAAAGACTGCATCTAAGATTATCTTGTTTATCTTATAGGTCCCCTGGAAATGGAGCACACTGATGCAGAGAAGCAAAGAGAAATGAAATTTCGCCCTCCTGCTTCTCAAGAGGCTTCTCGTGTGGCCCATGGGCTGACCCCTTGTGCAGACACCCCGGGGCCTGTGTGTGAGCTGCAGCAGGCAGGTTTGCACAGCAAAAACCCTCCAGAGCAAAAACCCTGCCAGAGCAGCGCCTTTGCCCCCATGCACAAGATTATGACATTTGGCCCGTTTTATCTTATTGAGAAATTATACTCAGAGAACAAGCAGCATGATAGCCAAGCTCAAAAGCTGCAGAAGGTCATACAAATGCAGATGGCCAGGGAAAAGGGGGGCCATTACATCCAAAAATTTCTTGAGGAGAAGCAGTGCAGTATTCAGAAAAAACGTGAAGATGATGACCTGAGACTTGGAAGAGCTTTACAACAGCATGAAAAGAATAGATTGCTTTTTATTGAAAATGTGAGGCAAAGGCATACCCAGTTCTTGGAAAGCAAGAAACAGAAAGCATTTGAATATTCAGTGGGTCAGGACTTCAGCACTCGACATACTGCTTTGACACAAGGCTTGTTTAAACTGGACAGATGCAGAAAACTTGCCGATGGCCTAAAGGAAAGACGAAGAATAGTTGAGGAAAGTAGAGAACAAATGAAGAAAAATAAGCAGCTGATTAAAAATTTTCAGGATCAGAGGTATGTCTCTTAACATTCAGTGCAGTCCCTATGAAGGTGTTGCACAAAAGGCAATTATTTTCATAAACTCAAATACATCCATGGGTTTGACAGATATTTCAGTACTTGTTTGTTGAATAAATCAAATAGAGATAAATCATATCCATCTTCACAAACTATCAGCATTTTTGTTAGAGTACTGTGAAGAAAATGTTCTTCCAAAAGAAAAGATACAAAATGTAAATAAACCCAACTCCACTCCTCTTGAGAATTGGAAGAGCTGCCCTGGAGCAGTATGGAAGTTCACTGTCTATAGCACTGCTGTAACAGAAAATAGTGCTGGATATTTCTGCTCATTTAGGCTGCTGCCCAAAATGCTTCCTTAGTAATATCTTGTTTAGATAAGACAAATCATTTAAATCTATCTGTGTCGCATAATGCAATGTTTAATTGAATGTTGAATTGAAATTAGTGATGCAAATCTTGAAGTGTTTCCTAACTTCAGCCAATTTGGTGGCAAAAAAAAAAAACAACTGAATCAAGCATGTCAGTGCTAATTTTATAATTTATTCTAGTTCAATTAAGATGAGATCTTGAGCCATGAAAGTTATAATTTTGTAAATTAATAGTAAAAATAAATTGCCTGGTACAGTTTTTTCTCTAAAATGAGAAATTAGTGTTTCATCATGAAAGGCTGCCTAAGCAGCCCTTTCAAAACACGAAGTGATGCCTGAGAAGGCGCCTTGCTGCCTCGCAGAGAGGCAGTGGACGGGGAGCCCGGTGCACGTCCTGCGCTCGGCCGCGGCACCGTCCTGCCCCAGCGCCCCGGGCCAGCACTTGTGTGCCCGTGAGGGGCGCTCCTGAGCAACGGCAAATTAATAAATGGTTTAGTTGATGAGGCACAAAGTGTAATTGAGTTCACTCCACTCCGCTGAAGCTGTTTGTAATTCCGACAAAGTGGAGTGGGAAGCAGCAAGGATCTTGTGAGCGATGACTCGATTGGGCAGCGGCGGCCGGGCGGGCTGCAGGAGCAACGCCGGGGCCTTGTCCATGAGGGGCCCCGCAGGATACGGCAGCGTGGGGAGGAACCTCCACAGCTGGAAGAAGAAGCTGTGGGCACATTTAGAGAAGGAAGAAGTTGCAGCTTATTAATGAGCAGCCTGCCATAAGAATGTGGTTAATAACCTGAGGTCTCTCAATCAGATGGGATGTCTTTGCTGTAGTCACTCAGAAGTTGTGGGCTTGATATAAGAATTGCAGAATGAAAATATTTTATGTTTATATTATCTAGAAGGTCAGGCTGGATAATTGAAATAGAGTCTCTGACTGTAAGATGCGCAAATCAGTAAATGCCTGTTTTTGTCACAAATGTCAGTGTGATTCTGAACCCGTATGAGCTCAAGCTGTCAGGGTATAATTTCAATCTATCCAGTTTGCACATTGAAGGAAAGCCCCACAACTTGGTATGAACTGTTCAGGAAATGGTTTCCCCATTCTCTACCCTAATCTCTTTGGTCAGATTTTCCATAGTGCTGTTAGATTCATCTTTAAAAACACGTATTACCTCACTCCTGGTAATGCTGGAGTAAAATACTGTGTTTTAAACAATCACAAACCTGCATTTCTGAGCATGATGATTCTACACAATGGAACTAAACCCAAATCCTTTTCAATGTATTTCAAGTTAGTTTTTCTTCTAGGGATAGATTTCCTCCGTTCGCAGTGAGAACAGTGGCTGTGCTGGTGGAGAGCGGTTGGGTCGGAGCTGCTGGGAAGCCACGGGCCCGGGGCTTCCTGGCCCTGTGCTGGGTGTTCCTCGGGTCCCCCACAGCCCATGGGCGGCCTGGGCCACCCCTGCGGCCTGTGACATCTCCTCTGTCCCCTCTGTCCCCACGTGTGGCGCCGGGGGCTGTTGCCCTCCTGCCTCACGGCGGCTGGAGCCCCCGCGCGTCCACCTTGGAAGGACGGGGCCAGGAGCCCTCCAGGTGACACACTGGAAGAAGCAGCAGCAGCAGCAGCAAGGCAATAGGAAGCTTTTTAAAGTATATAACAGTGCAAAAACATTTTGTGGAAAAGAAAACAAAATTTAAAGTATTTTTTTTCCCCTAAGGAGCTTGTGTAGCTGATTTGTGAAAGTTAAACATAAAAGAAGGTTATACAAATTAGACTACAATCCCTGCCTCTGTTTTCCTGCAGGCAGTTGAGGATACAAACAGAGAACTTGGCACAAAGAACGATCATGAGCTC
>JAVCKT010097028.1:0-12199 GCA_032273925.1 Rhynchotus rufescens | reverse complement strand
CGAAAATCACAAACATGCTTCTTGTCTCTCGATTTTCTTGTGTGATCTCAGCAGAGATCTTGGGGATCTCTTTCAGCAGGACAGTCACAACAGTGACCTGTTACCCTCCACGTGATAGCAGGAACACCCTGCTCGGCTCTGCGCAGGTAGCAGGTTGTCCTCTACCCAGGCCATGCTCCTGGCGCTGCCTCTGCACTGCTCCAGCTTTCCAGCTAGCCTTTACAGCCCCAGATGTCACAGATGACTGTGCCAGATCCTTTTCCAGTTTCAAACAGCAGAGCTTTCTCCTTAAAAAAGCAGACTAGTTACATGTGACCCACTGAAGAAGGTCTGGGGAAAAAGAAAGGAAGAGAAAGGAAACGAAAAGTTACCATCATCGTTTCATTTGATAAGGAACCAGGGCAGAGAGAGAGAAGTCACTGAGCTGTGCCTGCAAACACCGACTGAAGATCAGTCCTTGAGTTTACAACACACATGGGCAATTAACTTTTACGCAGTGCCTAGTTTTGTACTAAAATTGAGTGTCACCCTGAGATCTGCAGGAGTCCAAAGCTAGTCACATTCTGCTGTAATGTGAGAGCACTGAATGCTTATCAGCAAAGGAAGGATATTTATATTTCCCTGGTGAAGTACCTGCCAGACTCTGTGTTCTGAAAATTGTTTGCAGCTGCCTGCTGGATGGCCTGGTGGGTTAGCTGCTTCACTGCCAAGAGATGTACTGAAGCCAGCAGGGATGGACTGAGTTGCATTTTTTTCCCCTGGTCAGCAAAAGTTGGGCTTTTTTGCAGGAGGCAATGTGCAGTTACTTGCAAATGCCCCCGTATTTTCTTGTAGAGCGACACAGTGGTCTCCTGAGAGAGGATGGATAGTAATGGCTTGTGGTCACACACGGTGTCTAGACCTGCAGATGAGTTACAATCACGGATGTTTTACCTTGCCCTGGTTTGAGTTGTCTGGTGTCATGAGAAATGCTTTAACATGCACACCTCTAAAAGCTGTCAGATTGCAAGTGAATGTTCCCTGCTTGTTTCTAGGCTGTCGGTGTCCTCTACTCGCCTTCCAGTGCAGGCCCAGCCCTGACTCAACAAGCAGGAGGCTCTGTGAGCTCTGAGCAAGAAGGCATTGTCCTGCAGCTGGCGCTTGGCACATTGCATGTTCAAAGAAGGTAAAGGAATGTCCTTTTCAAAAACCTGGTAAATGTCTCTAAACCAGTCATCCTCTCCCTAATATTGTGGAGGAACAGGACATGGCAGTTGGTCTACTTGCGAGACCAGTTGTCTCAGTGCCCAGGCTAGGGTGCAGTGTGTGAGTCTTCTACACAGAGAAAGGCAATAAACAGGTCTCTGTTTCCAGTGTTGCATTGGCTCAGCACTCTGGGAGCAAAACAATTACAAAAATTTCATTTTCTTATATAATTTGACATCTTTTATTTAGAATCTGTGTTCAACAAATGTAATAAACAAGGACTGGAAACCAGTTTTCACTTAGTGTTTTCTTACTAGCACACTGTTACAGCAATGCTGTATGGTGATAAATTTTTAACTAGAAGTATGTAATATAGAGGTTCTGATTTATTCAATGAAGCATGATAATTGAATGGTAGTAACTGTTCTTTGAAAGTTCTGTAGAGGTGGAAATCTGTTAGACCACACATAGACTCTTCAGGGAAATACTCCACCTCTGAAAGAAACTAGTGAGTGGTTATTCTGTGAAGTGGGAGAATATTGCTATTTATGAAGCTATAAAATTTATACTCTAAGAGAGTTGGTTTAAGGGCATTTACTGTAATTCACCTGTATCAAACAATGCACATGTAACTGCATTCCAAAACCAACTTCAGTTAAAAACAGATTTGAGAAGTAATGTGGTGTATATGTGCTGAATCTGTAGCAGAAGGAATATGTACCTGATTATGGAATCAAATGCTATTTTTAAAAATTTGATTGGTGATATTTTAGCCTCTAATACTAAGTTCCCATAAAACCCTGTGGAATGAATGCTGGTGAAGATGATGGTGACTGGCAGTGGTGGCCCTTATCAGCACTCTCAACCTATTGTTAAAATATTTCTGTTACAGTATTGTCAGTATAACCTGAGCAAGGCATTAAAGAAGGTGTCCTAAACAAGAACATATATTTTTAATAAGCATTAAGAATAGATCTAGATCTTAATAAGAAATGAACATTCTAGTCACAAGGTGGAACAGAACAATGGTTGTCTTAAATAACATGGGAAAAAATGAAGATATAATTTAGGAATTTGCTACAGCTAGAGATGTTGTATCTTAGGCACTCATCATCATGATATGTTATGACATCAAAATCTACTTTAAGTTCTAATGTATTCAGTTGACTTTTACAAAGAGAAGAGTGAAATGAAAATGTTATAATGGATTAGAGAAAGCTAAACAAGCCATTGCCTTTCAGTGTGAGCCTGTGACTTGTCAGAACTGGCAAAATATTTCACTAGGCAAGTTATTAAAAATGAGTAAGTTGTATGCAGTGTAAAGTTTGATCTTGATTGATTGTGTATGCTTAGAGCTAAGTCAGGTCAATCCAAACCACTGTATTACAAAAGCACTGATTTGACAAGAATTGCATAGATTGCTAATGTGCTGGAAACTATTTTCACTAGTTTACTAAAAGAAATATCTCAGTCCTGCCAAAACATATTAAAGGAAAAAATGAGTCACAACTAAGGGAAGCTAAAAAAAAAAAAAATCCCTTTCCAGGAGGTGAATGACAGGATCTTGACAAAGACTCATGCTTTTTCTATTTATAGGCAGCAGGAATGAAGCAAGAGACAGCAAACAGTATGTTTATGCAAACCTGGCGGGAGGCCCTTCCACTTCAGGTAAGCTCTCAAAGCTTTGCTGATATGATGTATTTTACTTCTTGTTACTAACCTATGAAACCCATGATACAGGCTGTGATAGAGCCCACAATGCAAATAAAAAAAAAAAAAAAAATGGGGGGACAGGGATGTGTGATGGGGTGTGAAGCTAGGCTTTGGTTTTAGATCTCTTAAGCGGGGAAGGATGATTATGAAAACTATCCCTGTCCACATCCCCATATATATATTACTTTTCTGGGGATCAAGGTGTTGCAATGTGAGAGATGACAGAAAATAGTAGCTCTTTTGGAGAGTAGATACTGATGAAAACATACAGCTCCATGAGAGGTTTCAGTTACTGTTCCCACTTTGTAGTCCTTTAAATTTCACATGTAGCTAACACGTGGACATGCAGCCTCCTCCTCCTCGCCCTTCTGCTGCTGGATGTTCGCCCCGTTGCTCCCGCAGCTGCTCTGTCCTTGGCATGGGGGGAGCCCCACCTGCAGCCCCCTGTGACACTGCTGGGTGCGGGGACCCCTGCCAGCTTAGGCGCCTCGAGCAACGGGGCAGGTGGTGCCCAGGCCAGCCCTGCCTGCAGATTCTGCCTCCTTTGCACCTGCTAAGTGACAGCTTGCAGAATTACATAGAAAAGCCCAGGGTGTCACGCCTGCTTCTCTGTACGTTGTCCATTAAAGACGGTAGCAAAACTGTTGAGCTTTCTCCCTTGTAGGTAGATTTGCTGGAGGTTTTTTTCTGCTTTTATTGATTGAATCAGATTGAATTGATTGTGGCAAAATAATCTACCTTTCAATGTTTGTTGAACTTGTAGGAGCTGCAACTGCTGTATAAAAATCACTACTGCTTATATATACTTTATAGAAAGATAGAAAATAGCAAAACTCTTGAGACATATCAGTGTGATTTGATTCACTTGGACAGGGACCAGGGTTCCCTGCCTCCTCCCCTCCATCCCACAAACACATGGGAAAAAGAGAGTGTCAGAGAACGGTTTCTTGGTTCAGCTACAGTGCCATTTTGTACAAATGCCTCTTGTCATACAGCATACAGAATAATTCTTAGAGCAACTCCCTCTCTTCAGAAAGGCAGGAGATAGCCACGATATTATGCTTTAAATAACCTCCACTGAGACACTTCTCTTACTTATGTGCTATAGATCTCTGAGATGAAACAGATGGTGTCCAATCTTGGAGGATTATCTATCTACATACACTCATCTTAAGTGGATTTAAGCTAGACTCTTTTTTTTTCCCTTTTTTGGCATGCCAAACAAAAGAAGGGGGAAGCAGAAAAACAAAACATAAAAGCCAAATGCTGGTAATGGAGCAGAAATGTGATGGCCCTAAAAATGCCACTGATGACATTTGCAGAGCTATATGGAATGGAAGTTTTCACCATTGCAGCAAAATTCCCTACAACAGAGTTACGGGAAAAAGATGAAACTCAAAGGGCTGCTCACTTAAGGAGAAGCAATACCAGCTTCAGGGTGCAGGGGCTGCCTGAGCAGGGAGCCTTTCCAGGGACCTACTGGATCAGGATCTGGGCTCACATCAAAGCCAGTTCTAGCCAGTGGTCTCCTGGTCAGGTTCATGGGGCAGCAGAGAGCAGCCAACAAGCCCTAGGCCTGCCCAAGGCTCCGTGCCACCCGTCCTGGGAGGTTGAGGTGCATCAAAGGAGCAAGAGCATCAGCCTTGTCCATTTCTCTAGTGCTGTTATGGTTAGATCTGCTCTGGATGCTTCTAGTTATTAGAAAGAGTCACTGAGGTGGGCAGGTTTTGTGATTCTCATTTGCCATAGTTTAGATTGTTCTTTTCCTCTGAGTTGGTTTTTTTGTTTCCTTGCTCACCTGCTCTCAATCTATCTTCCTGCTGTCCGTTCTTCTCTGCACCTGCTCTGAAACCTCAGATCCACGGTAAGCTTTGCTGGTTCCCCCTCTAAATATGCACTCTTCCTTCTCCTCTTTATTTTGCCAGGTTAGATCATGCCTTCCTCCACAGATGATAAGTCTACATCTCAGAGTTTGTAGAATACCTGGTAAAAAGGCAGCTCATGCTCAAAGGCTCTTCCTGTAAAAAAGGTATTAAAATTTCATCAGAAACATCTTCAAAAATAGTCTCTACAATAGCGCCTAATATCTGGAATGTTAAATTGCTCTCTAATGGAAAAAAACATTTTAAGTTCAGAGGGGAATTTAATAAGGTTTGTGTTTTGTTCTAATCACAATTAGTTAATTGAAGATTTTTCAGTATGATTTCCCAGTTACTGAGTTTTTGAAAAGAAACTCACCATCTCCCTTCTGCACCCAGCTTTTCCCCAGTTAGCTGCTAATTTAGTTTCTTGCATTTACAGATTTGCCCCAAGTGCGGGCTTCTGAAGAAAGCTCTTAGAATATTTCCCAACCCCTTCCTAGATGCCTTGTGGCATCTCCAGATCCACCCTGTGCCCACGTAAGGAGCCGCCGCAGGCACGGACAGGGGAGAGCCCTGGCGCCGGGGCTGCACCGAGCTGCTGGGCTCAGTTTGTGACTCTCCAACTGGCTTCCAAAACCCGTCAGAAGGTGAAATCAGCAGAGCATGGTACAGCCTTGGGAACCCAAATGGTTTCAAATAGCCTTCTTTCCTCAGTGAAAGCAAAAACATTCTCATTTTTAGAAAACTTGATTAATGTGAATTAGCTAGAGATATCTGTTCCTGATAAGAATAAATTTGAAGTAACTATAAATACTTTCAAGTCTTTGGGAAAAGACAAGGATGTGAAGTTTCCTGAATGTCTCTGACATGTAAATGAGTTTAAAAAAAAAAAAAAAAAAGCCAAAAAGCCTTTTCAAAGTTCTTTCCCTTTATCAAATCAAGGAGAATTTAGAATGAATTGTGATATCTCTAATCTCTACTTTGTGAATTTATTATTTTCTTGTCTGAAAAAATTAATTTTTTTTTGAGCTGCCTGCAACTAAAAGGTATAGATTAAAGACAGAAATATAAAGTTAAACTGCACAGGCAGAACAAACTTTTAGTATTTTTCTATGGGAAAGGCACTTGCATTGTATTTTTATCTGTAAAATCTGCCTTTTCAGCCCTGACAAATGCAGTGCCTGCAAAACTGAGGGGAGAATCCAGGCGAGCTGCTGCTGTGCCCACCAGCGCAGGACTCCCTAACGCTGCGGCCGCTTTTGAAAGTTAGAAAAAACAAATTTATTGCTTAAACAGTTTATGGTGCTCATGCAACTGGCAGAGCACAGGAATTTATGGTTAGGTAGGTACTCTTGGTTTGGATTATATTTAAGAGTAAGGCTTTGGACTGAATTTTCCAAAAGAGAAGCTAAAGAGTAATTTTCTCTTTTCTAAGAGCACATGCACTTTAAACAATCCTGTCTGCTTCCCTCCTTATGGTAGCTGGAAATGGTAGAGAATTGTGTCTGTATAGGAAGAAAGCCAGGAATCAGGAAAGACAGAGAAAGGTCGGACATGCTGTCATGACTTACATTTAGAGATCACATACAGTTGCTCACTTCCAACTGGCTTTCAGCATCCAATCATCAGCATCAGCACAATGCAGTTTGACATAACAAGTAATAAACATGATGTATTCCCTATTTTATCTATTGCATGACCTTTTATGGATGTCTCATGCCTTCATTAAAACAGGTACTGTGTTCAAATTATCTAGCATGATTAGAAAGAAAATCATTTCAAAAGAAAAATGTAAATGCTCATTAGAAAGAGCCAAGGAAACAGAGCCTATGTTACCAGTACCTGCAGGAATGATCGTGGTTCATGCCGATGCCTTTGCTCTGGTCCCCGCCACCTGCAGCCCCGTGCACAAGGTGTGCAGCGAGAGGCCGCTGCATCAGCGAGCTCTGCTTCTGGAGCAGTAGCACTTGGCATTTCCATGGCACTTTTTATCCAGAGTGCTCAAAGTGCTTTACAATAGGTATTTAAGCAAACTTCTTCAAAATTATCCCTATGAGGCAGCAGTAATAATAATACTTAGCACTTCTGGAGTACATTTTCATCTTCTAAGTGTTTTGCAAACATTAATTAAACCTCACAGCATCCTTCAGAAATGAGTAGATAGTACTCTTCTCTCACATAGCATTTTGCTTAATATTAAGGACAGTTTTTAGTTTCTGCTGCAGCAAGAGTGATCAGTGCTATGTTCCAGTTCCTAGTGAAATTCCTAGTTAAAACACCCCCTTCCCTTCATTTCCCTGTGACAAGCATTGCTGCAAGGCCTTAGCCTGGCTCTGCCACTGTCCCCAGGGCCCCTCAAGGCTACTGCTGCAGGAAGGGTCCTCCCACATCCCAGCTCTGGGCACTGCCCAGATCCTGCTGAAAAGCAAGTGGAGGGGAGCCTCAAAAATACCACGTGGCAGTACAGGCAGCAAAAGGTTGCTAGGGCTTTAGCATGGCTGGGATTTCATGTAGAAACAGCCTTTTTGGATTCTTGTAATAGACACTTTCTAACAGTGTAGTAAGCTCTCCTATATATAGCCAGATTTTCTTGTAATCTCCATAGTTCATGAAGAAATTTACATGTATTTGCATTTTAAAACAGGTCAAGGAATTATGTGCATATTTCCAACCTATGGCTTAAAAGCCCTTATCTACAATTTTTCTGTACTTACAAAAGTACGATGGTCTTGGCAGTTAATCACTTTAATATCCTTAGACAGGCATTCATTATATTGCACCACTGACAACTTTATATGAAGATATTTCTTGCATTAAAACAACTCTGGTACAATAAGCAAGATATTATTTCCAAGAGCCCTACATTTCTGTTTAGGTAAAAAAGCCCATCAATTCATAATAAAATCATAATAAATCATGGAGAATTCAGTGCCTTGTCCTACAGAATATGCTCCTGAGCACTGTTGACCCCAAGTGTTCAAAAAAACATGAGTCAGGCTTCAGAAAGTACTGATGAGATTTCCTTAATAACTGTGTGAATCCAGAGAAACCAACCCACGGTTCTGTGAGCACCGGAATAACTCAAGGCCTCATTTCCACAGACTTGTGCTTTTGATTTCTTATACGTGCCGATGAACACTTCCCACATTAAACCCTCTCTTATCTTGGTGTTAGTTTCCTGGTACCTACTGCTATTTTTAGAGATACAGTTTTTATTTCTATCTATTTAATTGTAGATCTGTCTTTTCTCTTTCACCACTGATTTTCATGTTCCTCAGAGATGTAACGATCTCTGAAGCTTCTCTTCAATGCATTGAAGCTGGAATATTTGTTGTAAAAGGACATCGGGAAAATATAGACAGATGTGCAAGCACACACATATATACCGAGTGACTAAATCAAGTTTCCTTTCTTGAAAAAAATGTACAGACACATGCATGTAGCAACTTATGTAAAGACATCAAATATAATAGGATTAGGAAATTATTCACTTGCACTAGTAATTCTGAATTTCGCACTGTGCTGGTTCTGCATGTGTTCAGCAGCAGGTCTGCAGCATCCTTGCACATCCCGGAGCAGTGCTGTATGCCAGGCTGTCCCACCAGCCGATCGCAGGCCCCGAGCTGCCATCAACCCATGCAACGTTAGAGCAGCATCCCATTAAACAGCAACAAGGCCAAGAAGCAGAAGCAAGAAATCAAACTCACTTCAGGATTATTCTTTTTGCGTCCAGTGACCCACACACAGTCCCAGCCTCCTCTCCTGGACACCAGCTATTCCTGCAGATGACCTGCCTTGAGTTCTCAAGTAATCCGTTACTGATGAAATCAGGAAAAGCACGTTTTATGAAAGAATTATTATTATATGGTGAGTATGATGAAGAAAAGCAGTCATCTTCTATACACACTGTAATGGATAGTGCCCCAAATAAGCCTGTTCACAGAGGCTGCTTCCTAGGCTTTGCAAGGCAAGATGGCAAGGCCCCAGGCTCTGCCCACAGCACGGTGCTCCCACCAGCGTGGGGCTCAGGGAGTAGCTGTTCAACCCTGCATCTAGCACAGGGCCCCGCATTTCTGTGCTACACAGGAGAAGGTGAGGAGGGGACACCATCTCCTTGATTCCTTGAAACATGCACATTAGCACAATACTTTGTCTATTCTACTGGGCTTGGGAAAATAGTGCCATTACTTCACCGTGCAGATGATGTACGGTGCCTGACAAATAATTACTGATACAACCACAGAGTACAGCAGATCACAGCAATGATTTATCAGAGTGACACAACCTGCTCCTGAATGTCTCTCTCAGACCTGCAGTGCTCAAGGTAGCTGCCTGCTGCTAGATGGCACATACTTTGGCTTTCCTCAGGCATTTTTGCAAACACTGCGTTGCTAGTAATTCATCTTTTCTTATCAAAATAAGCTTGGAATTAGACCACAGCAACAAAAAAAACACCCAAGAGCCACACTGAGAGCACTGGTTCTAAAGAGGAGAGACTGGACAGGGGGATGGGAGCCCCAGCCCCTCAGGGGGAACAGGCAGCAGTGGGACCGCTGCCAGCAGGACCACCCGTTCCCAGCTCCACAAGCAGTACCTGGAATCTGGAGTGACCTGCTGAGGACGCTGCTGCCAGCTCGGGCGCCCCTTGGGGAGCTGCAGTCCCCCGGCTGGCACACGCGGTCCTTCTGGGGCAGTCCTGGAAGCAGCACAGGAAGGAGGATGGGGCCAGGTAGCTCCAACACAAGAAGGAGGGCTGGGCCCTGGCCCCTATTTATCCATTTATGCCCCATTCGGCACAGCTGTGTCCTGGGGGCACCTGCAGCAGCTGCCCTCGTCATCGCGTGAGCAGGGAGCAGGGCCGGAGCAGCCAGTGCTGCCCAGCCTTGACCTGCCCTGTGCTGCAGTGCCCGGCACAGAGGTGCCTATGGGACGGCTCCAGGCAGCGGGGCTGCTGCGCAGACTCGTGTGTGCACAAACACAGACACCTGTGAACAGGCACACACATACACAGGCACAGATATGTGTACATGAACACAGGTATATAGGTAGGTAACATGGGTACAGACACATACATGTGTACATAGATGCACAGATGTATATAGGCGTGTGCGCATCAATACAGGCATATAGGCATAGACACAGGTACAGACACAGACATGCAAAAAGATGCGTGTGCATGAAGACACGCAGACAGGCATGGACCCTGGCACATAGGCATGGACATGAGCACAGACATGTCTATGCATGGCTATGGACACAAGCAGCCAGCTGTGCACACGCAGTGACGTAGAGCATGGGGCACCATCTCACGCTTCAAGTGGTGACAGTCTCAAATAGTCACACACAGAGTGACACAGTCTTCCTCTCAAGGTGACACTCAGTCTCTTGTGCCACAGGTTGCTTGTGCAGTGGCAACTTTTACATTGTCATTAGTGGTGGGTCCAGGTCTACAGTTGCAATAAGCTGTTTTTATTAAAAGTGAGGCACCTCTGCACCAGGCCATTGCTCTGTGTGTGTGAGCCAGGCAGATAGAGACAGTGTGAGAGACAGGCACAGACTGTGTCACTGCCTGTGGGAGAGTCTGACAGTCAGAGACTGTCACTGCGTGTGAGAGCAAGACTGTACTCTATGTAACAGGCTGTCCCTGTGCGTGTGTGCAAGAAAGAGACTGTGGCAGATGCTATGAGAGACAGTCACCGTGAGAACGAGACTGCAGTGTGTAACAGTCACTCAGACTGTCACTGTGTGTGCGAGAGACAGCCTGAGACACAGGCAGCCACTCCCCGTCACGCTGCGTGTCCCCCAGGGACCACCTCGACCGTCTGTTCCCGGGCACGGGGCGCTCCGGGGCTGCCCGTGGGGCAGGAGCACCTGAGCCCCGGCAGCGCGGCGGGTCCCAGCAGCACCAGACGCTGCTGCCAAGTGTGCAAGAAGCCCTTGTGCTTAGTCATGCTTCTCTGTGTAAATATCATGGCAAAAAGACATGACATTTTCCAGGCCATGCTTCAGAATTAATAAGATTCCAAGTACAGGATGATCTTTTCACATAGGATTTGTAAATGCCAAAAACTGCATAGAAAAAAAAGAGAGGAGAGGAGAGGAGAGGAGAGGAGAGGAGAGGAGAGGAGAGGAGAGGAGAGGACTTCAGGTAGAGGCGACATAATTTTGCATTTAATTCTTAAATGGCATTTTCCCATTTGGTTTCTATCAGCTCTTTACACTGCAGGTATGCCATGAAATCTATACCTCCGATGGTGGCTACAGAAGTGATTGAGAAAATCCCGCAATAAAATAATAGCTGCAAAGAAAAAAAATGCACCTCAGCCCCCTCGGCCTTCCTCACTCTCCTTTTGCATTGCCCAAAGGCTGCACTTGGTACTGGCAGCAGACCAAACTTTTCGTAAATTACTGATCTAAAAAAAAAAAAGCAAAAATTAAGGCTGGAAGTGACAGCCTTATAGTTCAGTGTTTTATCACCTCAAAATACTCTCCTTTTAATTTCCTGAGTGATACTCGTGCCTAGATCACTAACTGCAACTGTCGGATTCCTACTCAGATTTCCCCAGTGTCATTCTGATTTTTCACTTCCATTTCAATGAGAAGCATATGGTCGGAAGCATCATTGATTAACCCCACCATTTAAAGTGTGAACCCTTTTCTGAGAAAAAGAAATAAATGCAGCTTTCATTACTAAGTGGTATGATTTTTATTTTCTGTAACTTTTATAAAGAAAACTTCAATTTTGCTTTGTAAATAAAATCAAAAGCAACAATTTTTAACTCTTACCTAGCAGTTTGCAGGGAGCAGAAACAGTCTCATGAGGGCATAAACCATGAGAGCTTCTGCTCACAGCTTGTGAGAAGAGGCAAAGGAGAGCTGAGCATGTATTTAGCTCCTTGCAGGAGCACCGAGCATGTGTTTCCAAAGGAAGGGAAGGTACAGGGCTGGGAGGAGGCGGACAGCACTGCCCCTGCAGTGCTCAGAGCAGCAGCAATGTCCCTAACAGCAGTTCCTGGGGAGCAGCACCCCTGGCTGGGAACAGGGAGGATTTGTGCCTTGCCGCAAGGGAGCCAACAGCCCTGCCTTGGTGACTAGTGTGTCACCTGCAAATAACGACGTGTACTCCGGAACAGGGCACATGGGCATAGCTGAGCCCCCAGGTACACATGCAGCCGGTAAAAAAGGTGTGACGTCCTGGTAAATTATCTGGTGACTGGCCAGACACTTTGGTTTTTCAGTTGTCTGGACTCCGACAGGTTCAGCAGTCATGGCCGCTGAAACCTCAGGAGCTGCTTGCCTGGTAGGCTGAGCATGTAATGACGCTTGGCAGGCTTCATTTTCTTCTTAAAAGCTTCATATTATGGGGGGAAAAAAGTGCGGCAGTGACACAGGTTAATTGCTCAGTTACCAAACACTAAAGTGGTTCTGCTGTTTGCTTT
>JAVCKT010097027.1:676-12200 GCA_032273925.1 Rhynchotus rufescens | reverse complement strand
CCGGGCGCCGGCAGGAGCAGGAGGAAGGAGGAGGAGGAGGGGCCGGGCAAACATGGCCGCCCCCGCCAAGTGGGAGCGGCTGAGGCCGCTGCAGCCGGACACGCTGCGCGTGAGTGAGCGGCGCGCGGGGCCGGGCGGGCGGCGCCGGGCGGGCGCGGGGCCCCCTGTCGGGGCGGCGGCGGCCTCCGGGGTGTCGGAGGAGCCCGCTGCGGGCGGCGGCTCCGCTCGGCTGCCCTCAGCGTCCGTGCGGAGCAAGTTACCGAGCGCCGTGCGTGCCCCGCGCTGCCCTCAGTGAGGTTATGCAGCAGCCGATTAAAAATCGGCTTCCTTTTAATTCCGTGCGTGGTTTTGTTCACTTCAGCTGCTGGGCTGGATGTGGCTTCGTAGCATCACGTTCGTGCCGTAGAAAGATTTGTATGTGTTGTTTTTTCCCTCAGTAGTTCTAAGTTTCTTGCTGCTAGAGAGGATGGGTTTGAGGGAGAAGGGGTGCAGTGAGTGACCCGCAGGGCCGGCCCGGGTGCTGCTGTCCAGGGTTGTCTCCTCGAGCACCAGGAAATTGGGAACGAGGCGTCTGCAGCAGCGCCGGCCGCAGGGGCCAGCGGTGCCCAAGGAGCCGAGGCAGCCAGCAGGGTGACAGCAGAGAGTGGGTGCCGGGTGTCAGGAACGCAGACCCCAGAACTGGCAGATGTTACTTTTTGGGGTGTTTTTTGGCGCTTTGTAGAACAGAGGAATCCAAGAGCTGGACCATCTGGTGCCGGTGACTTCACTCCAGCATAGGGATGTGGCATTCAGGATGCCCTTGGATGTTCATTCAGGATGTTCCCTTGGGATACGCAGCTAAACAGGTAGATGTGTAGAGGCCCTGTGGGCAGGGGGAGGTGGAGGGGGGTGGATCTGTGGGAGGTGAAGGTACAAGACAAGCTGCAAAGGAGAAATAGAAACATTGTCTGGATGTGTAGGCATGGTGTGAGTAAAGCTGCCGCCTATTTAGTGCTAAAACTGGCAAGGAATGTCCAGGGCGGCAAAGAGTAACTAACTTGCGGTATAACTTGTCATATGTATCTGCTGTTGAATGTGGCAAGTGAGTTAGGAGCAGGAGATCCAAGGAGGCTGAAGCACTTGGACTTTTTGTGTGAATCTTGAGAAGAAAGGTGCTCTGGGCTATTGCATTTAAGGATGGGGCTCAAGGAAGAGCAGAGCTACTGGTAGGGTGAAGTATCAGTTTATTGAGAAATCTCAATCTATACAAACGGAATGGGACCCAACAGGTTCCTCTAGAGGAGTCTGGGAGAACTGGCTGATATAATTGTGAGATTGTCATTTTCAAGAGATTGTGGAAATCAGGTCCAGCGTCATTAGCTCAGTTCAGTCTTTCAAAAACCATGGAGCAAGTTCTCTTGGAAGGCATTTCTGGGAGAAGGAGCCGGAAAGGAGAAGGAGCCGGAAAGGAGAAGGAGCCTGGGAACAGCCAGCGTAACTTCTTATTTGGCCAAATAGATTATCATCTTTGAAAGAACTAAGTCTATAGGCAGAAAATATTGGATATCATCTACTTGAGCAAGACTCTGGAAATTAGTGCCCTGTGGCATCCTTGTCTTCAAGATGTGATATTACAGATAGGCAGCTACTAGATCCATGAAAAACTGTCTGGATCATCAGGCTCATAAATAGGGGTTAATGGTTTGTGTTTCACCTGGGAGCAGGTTACAAGCGGAGTTTCTCAAGGATCTAGCATCTCTCTTATTAAATATCTTTATTGATGATCTGGAGGAGGACATGGGTCCAGTTTTAGGGATTCAGTACGGAAAGGATGACAACAAACTTGAGTGCTGCCAGCAGACATCCACCAGAAGTGATGTGGGGATTAGAGCACGTAAACTCTGAGGGAGATGGGCTTGTTAAGCCGTAGAAGTGCCCCAGTACTGAATAGGAGGCTCTTGCTGGAACCAGACATTTAACAGCAGGACAAGGAAAGAAGAAAACAGATATGAATTGAAATAAGAGAGATAAGAGAGGTTCCAACTTGGTATAAGGAGAAATTTTTCACTGTGAGAACAGATAAGCAGTGAAAGAAGGTGCCCAGAGAGATGCAGTCTCTTACTGAAGCTTAGAAGCTTTCAATATCCACTCGAATAAAGCTGGTCTGATGAAGATCTTTACATATAGATATTATAGTTCACTTTTGAACAGAGGGCTAGAATAGCCCCTGAGGACTCTTGCAACTGGAATGAATGGGTCTGTGAATTTGAAACACTTCCTTTTGCCTGAGTTAGGAAGGGGGAAAGGAAGGGCGTAGTTGGGATGGTCATGAGAGTTTCCACACTCTGCTAGTCTGAAAGTCTAGTACAAAATAACTGTGTAACCTGAGTGCCTTTGGTATATGAACTGTTACAGGGAATGTCTGAAACTGGTGTTTACAGAATTTATACGGATACTGCTTTTTGTTGGGACGATTGCCAAAGCACTAGGGAGTTTTGGTGGCATTTCCTGTTTTCCAAGGCAGAGGAAGATGTGTTGAGATTAAAGCTTGAAAATCTTGACAGGAACTGATAAGTGAGTATTTCTCCTTTCCAGTAGGGTTCCTTCACAGCAGTACTGGCTGAGTTATCAGTGATGTGATCCCTGTAGCATCTACAGCTGAGGTGGGGGGTTTCACCTACAGAAGCTTCATGTAGATGAAATCCTGTAACATTAGTTGTCCTTTTAATTCTGCAGCCACCAATGATCAACCTGAATGTGGAAGATGAGCTACAGTTTGGAAGAAGTAAGTTCTTCATTCTATATGTAAAGATTATCCTTAAAGTATTTTTTTACAATGTCAAGTATGTGCTATAAAACTATGTATCTAATAAAGACAGAAGAATGCTGCACACTCTGTGAAACGACAAAGATCATGCAACGCATTCTTAGTTTTTCTCTTTTCATTGCATCTGCTGCAATTGTACCTCAAACCTTCTACAATGAAAGTGAGCTTAAGGGAAAAATGAGTTAGAGAAGTGGAGCATCATGCTGGAAAAATCTATATTTCAACTGGAATTAACAAATGTAACAAACACAAGCTTAAGTGATTTTTTTGTCTTTTTTCTTACTCGCTGTACATTTCCTTAAAATAAGAGTCCAAACTGATCAGTGAATTCTTGAAGCTGTCATTAAGCAGTTCACCCAAGCTTGCAGCTGTGAAACAGATACAATATTCCATGAGTAAAAGTGCACGTTCCTTTTGAATGAATATGATATACCATGAGTAAAAGTGCACATTTTATTTATTCTGGGGAAAAATGTTGAAGATTATGAAGAATGTGCTTCGTAGGGGGATTTCCGTATGTTTGTGTATGTATACACATATGGTCCCATGAAGCATAACACTGCACCACTTAGTGACACCATTTGGTTGGATGAGAAATACCTAGTTTGCTCTGCAGGAGAAGATGCAGCAGGGTTTGTAACAGCAGAGTTTGACAGTCTTTCATTGACTCCTTGACCTCTGCACAAGCATGGAGACTATTTGATGCTTTAAAACAAAAGCAAATATATGTGTGTAACATTCTAAAACCAACCAAACTGCTCACCGGGGACTCTTCTGCTGTTCCTGAGAATATGCTGATTGCTCTCACCAAGATGAGGATAGTCTCTAAAGCCAGGCTAAGGCTTGAACTGTGAAATTATTTGAGAGACTGCTGGGGCCAAAAGGATACGAAGAACCATTTTAACAGTCTAAGAGAGCAAGTATCAGAGTTCCAGTTCACAGGTAGGACTGTGGCAGTACCTAATATGCTAATTTAGAACTGAGCTAAGTTTTTACTAGTATTCACTTAGTAGCTTGAGTCTACATAGACCAGTGAATGTGTGGTTATATAACTATTGATATGCTTGTGAAAGCCTGAGGATGCACAATTGCTTTTAAGTACATTTTATTTTGCAGTAACTGTATCTGATCAACAGACTTTATGTGGTGCTGTGTCAGTTTTGTAAATAGTGATAGTGTTTCAAGACTTTTGTCTTCACTGACCTTGTTTTAAGAACTACTCAATGTTGTTGCAGTAATTTACACTGAATATTGTATCAAATCTTTCCAGAGACATTGAAAGTCACAAGGCCTCGATTTGATGCATCCCTGGTTTATTTGACCCGAAAATTCATGGATCTTGTCAAAACAGCTCCAGATGGTGTCCTTGATTTAAATGAGGTAGCAACAACTCTTGGCGTACGAAAACGAAGAGTATATGACATCACCAACGTGTTGGATGGAATCCACTTAATTCAGAAGAGATCTAAGAACCTTATCCAGTGGGTGTGAGTTGGCTTTGAAACTTTTAAGTTTTTGAAACAATGAAAAACAGCATGCTAAGTAATGTTTATCATTTCAAACTCAGAGTGTTTTTAAGCATATTTAATTACTCATGATAAATGAAACTATCCTAAATAGTTTCGGACATGAAACTAATAGTTTGAGCCTTTAAACTGTCTGCATTGCATACTATAATAATGAATATCAAGTGGGGGAGAAAACAACAGTGGAGTGTATTTCAGCCGAGTAAAACATTCCAGAACTCCATGTCAGTTCTTATTAATACACTTTCTGTATTTAATAAACATACTCTTATTTATATAAACATACTAGACAGCTTTCCTGTTCTTTTAGAGGTTCTGATCTTGATCAAGTTGTTGGAAGGGCACCAGAACAACAAAAACTTAAAGATGAACTTTCTGACTTGTCAGCCATGGAAGAAGCTCTGGATGAATTAATCAAGGATTGTGCTCATCAACTGTTTGAACTAACAGATGATAAAGAAAATGCAAAATATCCTTTCAGCTCTTACATCACCTTATCTAGCCTATGACTTTGATTACTAGTACTCAGGTGTCTAGTAATAGCAGCTACCATAGGTAGGCAATAACACTTGGTTATGTGCATAGTCATGTGTCAGCTCTTTTTCTGTCAGCTACTACCTAATATTACAAAAGCAACTTCAGCTGAACTATTTACTGCTTTTCTTAAGTAGGTCTATTACTTCAGTGGTACTTAATTATCATACTCGGCTTCTGCCCACTAACAAATCACTTTACAGAATCCTTGACCAATGTATACACTAGCTTATGTGACATATCAAGATATCCATAGTATTCAGGCATTTCAAGAACAGATTGTTATTGCAATCAAAGCTCCAGAAGAAACAAAATTGGAAGTACCAGCTCCTAAAGAAGTAAGTTTTATACATTTCTCTCCCTGAAGGAACAAATGCACCAGAATCTCATCTTGCAACAGCAGTCAGTAGTTGATTTCAGTTTGTTTGTCCTGTGTAGCAAATATTGGTACCTCCATTTTCTGGTGTTGCAGCTATAGGCAGTAAGTATAGCAGTCTGCACAACTTTGGTTTACCTACATTATTAAACAATAAGCATGTCTGAGCTTTAGTTATTTGGTTTTGCTGAAGATAATGGAGCGGTTGTAATAGTGTTACTTATTTTCAGGATCAGAATGTGTTTGGTAATGAAAATACCGAGATGCTGTTAACCTTAGTATACTAAAAGGGATACACTAACCAGAAGAAGATAATAAAATAAGCATAATTTGATAATGTTTGTTAAGTATTTTTCTATCGCTTAATGAATAGACATTTATTGTCATATAATACTGAAGTAGGATACACACAGTAGCCAAATCAAAAAGTTTTGACACTGTAGTACACTATGCCAGGATGGATTTTCTGCCCTGGTCGGGGCTGTTGAAAAATAGGTAATTGATCTGTAAGATTTATTATTTTGTTTATATGCAAGTCCTTGTCTTATAGGATAGCATAGAAGTGCATATAAAGAGCACGAAAGGACCTATTGATGTGTATTTATGTGAAGTGGAACAAGATAAGCAAGGTGCCAAAACTTTTGAAGATATGGATACTGTGACGTCGGAAATTCAGCCATCGGTACCTCCTGACGAAGGTAACATCTTCTATTCACAGATTTTTTTTTTTTTTTTAAAGCGGTGCAGCTCTAGAGATCAGCTGGTGCAAGGGCCGAGACTCGGCCTCGGGTAACAGGGTGAGCTGCTTCCACCCCGAAAGCGGGGCAGGCCTATGGGCAGATGGTGTTTTAAGCTTCTGAAACACAGTTGGCTCTCATTCTGCCTCTCGGAGCCCTAGTGTGGCAGGATATTGCTTTTTAAAAAATAAGTGTGGCAGGATATTGCTTTTTAAAAAATAAGCATGGCAGGAATTACAGTAGCTCAGAACACAGAAGATTATTCATTTTTTATATTCAGAAATGCACCTTAATAGTTGATAGGAGATGACCTTTTAATTATTTTTATTAACTCCTACTTTGCTCATGAAACAACTTTTCACTGTTGTTTTGAGTCATTTGCATTACATATATATTATATATATATTATATATATAATATATATTTTTCCCCTCTCCTTTCTTTATCAAAATAAATCATAGTTATAGTTCAGAATGAGAAAATGTGACCGAGAGAGAATTTAAGATTTGCAGCAGCTAGCTTGGAAATGTATATTGCCATAGTAGGAATAGCGAATATTCTTTTTCTTTAAAGATGGTTTGAGGGAATGCAAAATACCAATAATGTAGTTTGGAATGAGTGGATTTGCTTCAGTATTGTGGCATAACCCAAGTTTATCCACTTTAGAAGAGAGTTATATCATGGCTGATAACCTGTGTATGATGTGCAAAACTGAACTCTGTGATTGATACATTTAGCAGTATATTAGCAGAATGAGCAACATATTCAGACTTTGTGTGTTTTCTTTCAGTGTGCAAGTCTTAGGAGGGATTGTCCTTTATGAAATAGCTCTAGATGTTTTATATTAAAAGCAGGTACAGTGCACACGAGTGCAGTGCTTGCTCAGAAACACATTTCCTGAGGACAATCATCTTTTTCCATTTCTCTTTCATAGTGAGATCTCCAGAAGCAAGCTGCGAGATGTGAGAGATGAATTACCACTCAAACTCTAATGCAGAATGTAAATATTTGTGTTATAGAGCCTTTTCAGAACTGCTTGGAACTGCAAACTTACTGACCTGAAATGCTGCAAAATGTTTTAGATTTAAAACAGCAGCGGGTTGGTTGACTGCTTATCCTCCTAAATTAAAAGAAGACAGTTCCTAGAGTTGTGTTCAGGAGTTTTGTTTTCATATTTGCATGTGATCTACAGTGCTTGGGGAAAATGGCCCTTTTAGCTTATGAAATAACTTTGAATTGATGGAAAACATAGGCAAGAAATAACTTGTAAAAATTAAGATCCAAAAACTATTCCTGAACAATCCACGATCCTTGTAAGAATGTATATAATGAAGAAATGCACTTTTCAGTTCTGAAGCACACTGCTGTTAAACAGAAATGTCAGATACAAGTGTAACAAGGACCTGGTGTATTGGAAGCCTTCACTGTAAGGAGCAAGATGTAAATATAATGAATGTTTTGCCTTACGCCGTGTAGGTGCTGCTTGCATCGTTTACATCCAACTCTGCAGGAACTGCGGTATCAACCCTGAGGTTAAAGAAGGGGACTCTTCTGTATATATCGATACCAGGTCTAGATAGTTGTGGATGTAGATTTATTGAGATGATTTGCATTTCTGCCTTTGTACAGCAAATAAAAATAAGCTTTTAAAAAATGTCCAGCCTAACAGTACTAAAGTTCATTTTGGGACTTGTCTTCAAACTGTTGTAATGCACTGGATAACTACAAACAGTAAAACTGATCACAATTTTTAAAAATTTGATAAACATGATGCTGACAGTAGCTTTTAGATCTGATTCTTGTGATGCCACAGTGTGCTAGTGGTTGTCAGAAAAGAACTTGATTATCATTAAGTACTTAAATTGGTCAGTTATTGTCTAAAATACATATATGGCATAGCCCGAAACTTTATGGCTTCTCCTTGCAAAACTGACAAATACTCAAAAACTTCACAACTACATTAAAATTCTCTGTTCATCTGTCTTCCCTATCAGTGCAACGAAGCTTTACAATTTTGACCCTGGTTGTGTTTAGTGAATTAACTGTTCCTGTCCACCTGACAGACTTAGCCTTATGTCCAGCTTTAGAACGTGCATCTTCATAGTTTCCTCTGGGGGATGCAAAAATCGGGTGAGGAGAAAAAGGAAAAACCCTCAGGACACAAGTGCTGGGTTTTCCAGACAGGAGAGCGTCAGCATCTGCCCATTTTTCTCTAGCTGTTAAGATCTAATCACAAATGGTCACATTAAAGCCAGCACCACCCTCCCTACCCACCGCATCTATCCAGCATCTCTGCCACTGTTTCAGGTAGACACTGTGAAATGAGATGTTTAATATTCTATTAATGAAGTGGGATGATTGCCTGAAGAGATGAAATTCGCATTCATAAAGATTCAATTTATCTGCTCGGTTTGTTAGTTGTTAAGCGTTACGGGAAGACTAAACCGTGTGTTGCGAAGTAATACTGACTTTATGTTCTAAAAACTGCCAGCTCCAGATGATGGGACCTCACTGTTGGATGCTCTCCTTGTGCTTCTCTATAAAAAACAAACTACAGGCTGAGCCGTGGCAATAATAAAGCAAACTGAAAGCACATTTGGTAAATTAATGGCAGTAAAAATCGGGAAGATGCTCCATGAAGAAAGCTGGAGGGATGGCTGTAAAATAGAGAAATGAAGATTTTGTATGTAAGATTGTCTTTTTTCTTTATAGACCTCCTCCTCTCCAGGAGGCAGAATTGCAGGTTTGTTTTTGCACGAGTGTTTGGATTGGAAGGAGGTCAGTGAAGGGGGGACTATGTGCAAGGGAAGCAGCAGCTCCCCAGGCTGCTTCAGCCCCATGGGCTCCTGCTGTTTGCTCTGAAACGTGGAACAAATCCCAGCAGGACACGAGGAAGCCGGAGCGGCACCTTTAGGGGACAGATTCTGTTACACAGAGACAAGGCATTTTGACCTGGGGATTTAGTGCACCTTTACTTGATGAATGGCTTATACATGCTAAGGAAAATGGATTTTAAAAGCAGAACATGATTTTAAATTATTTAATTGGAGCATTAACAATTGCTCATTTTAAGCGTTTAGTGATTTTCTTTTTTGTGTGGGTTTTTTAACTGTGGAAACCTCTGTTGCCAAGGCTTTTTAGTTGTAGAAAGAGATTTATTTCTTAATTTCAAGCTGTGCTGTTGTCACAGTGAAAGGGAGAAGCCGTAATATGGCAGTTATACTTGAGCAATTTTCTTAAACACCCTAATGGGTTTAACAGTGCACCTTCAGAAGAACAAGTGGACTTGGGAAGGTTTAAGCCACTTGTGGTTGCTGTTACTTGAATATTCGCAGCGTGATTCACCCGTAATAATGGAAAGCCCTCAAGTAGCCTCAGCAGAGGCTCCGAAAGGCAGCAGCTCCCTGCAAGACTCGTTTGGACTGTGGGAAAAGCTGTGGAGTGATGCTGAGCTTAAATACATGTTACAAGCTCACTTAAAATGTAGATCTGATAAGATCTTACTGTATGGATTTGTATATATTGCTTGATTTTTTTTCTTTAAAGATTAGGTAAGTTAAACTATTTTTGTTGAGTCCATGGTTGTCCATTTTCACCATATTTGTGTGTGCAAGCCCTTTCTCAGGTACTTGGGGACTCTGCCTCCAATAAATTAAAAAGCCCTAATCACTTTTATTTTATTTTTCTTTGATAGGAATAGCTGATCATCTATTTTCTATTAACTGGTGGCAACACCGGTCAGCATCTGTAACTGAAATACACTGTTTTTGCTGACTTTGTGCTTAGAACCAACTCCAGCACTTGCACCGTGTTTTAACAGCGGTTCCATGCTTCATTTGGAAGGGCAAGTTACTCCTCAGCAATTCCAAATGTGCATAACGGTCTGTGAAAAATGATTTGTGGAAGACACAGGGTTGCTTAAAATTGTTTCCCATAAAGTATTTTAAACAAATGCCTTCATTTTCATTCACACACATAGAATCATAGAATCCTTAAGAGTGGCAGGGTCTTCTGGAGTTCTGGGGACCCATAGAATCCTTCTGGAGTGGCAAGGGGCACAGGGCGGCATCCAGGCAGGTTTGGAAGATCTCCAGAGAAGGAGACTCCACAGCCTCCCTGGGCAGCCTGTGCCAGGGCTCTGGCACCCTCACAGGAAAGAAGTTTCTCCTCACCTGGAGATGAGACTTCCTATATTTCAACTTATACCTATTACCCCTTGTCCTATCACTGGGGGAGCAAGTGGCTGCATTATAACTGGTGGTCTGCATAAAGATCACCAAAAAATGGTATTCAGATTCCTTGTGATGTCCAGTCCACGTTTAAAAAGTGTAAGTAGGAGACAAAGATGGCTTCTGTATGCAGTACAATATTGCACAGCAATATCTGCCCCATCTAAAACTACCTCAAAAGAGCAACCCTTCAGTATATGCTTATACAATAGGAGGTGTATTAGCAGGGGAAACATTCAGGAGTGTTTTTGAATTGTTCCCATTGAAAGCAAGCATTATAACTGGCTCGGCTTCATGTTTCACAATCCTAAACAGGACTATGCCAGAAGAGCAGGTTCCTCCGCACTCTCGATACACCCCATCTCTCACACATCATCCTGATGGACTTGTACATCTAGTGAACTCCCTTTTACTTCACAACAAATTAATTTGAGGAGGGGCATGAAAAAAAGAAAATCTGCGTGAACACTGGGATTTAACAACAGGGATCCACGCAAGGCCATATGGAAACAAGAATTTCCCACAGGGGAAAAGGCTGGTTTCCAGCACGGTCAGCCCGTCTAGCAAGGCACGCAAGGGAGAGTGAACATGTGCAGAGCAGCCTCAGAGCACCATGGAGAGGACAAGGGACACATCTCTGCACAGGCTTCATGGTAACTAGAATGCTACTGACCTCCTGCCATGGAAGATGCAGGGAAGACTCCAAGCACATCCCAGAGCTCTTCAGCTTAGGAACAGTGTTCCTCTGTGTCATATCATTTAGTAAGGTCATAAACTCAGGTGGGAAAAACTCACCAAAAAACACTTCGATAAATCAAAGCTTTATCCTAGAAAGGCTTGTAGCAAGAATGTAAGAATATTCATCGATCCTAAGGAGCACAAAGTAGGAAAATTTCAGAATGCTGACCGTTCACATTAGCTCTCATGTCTAGGTATTTTCAGTTTCTCTTGATTAAAACTAAACCACCTTCTAGAGCACCACAATGCCACACTTTTCACCACAGATCAGTAGTGCCCCATCTTTCACTGCACCATCTCCTGCTTTTGTAAAGGCCTCTGCACTCCCTCCAGCTTCCTCATTTCCTTTGCTTTTTATCTGCTGGGAACACCAGCCAGCTTGTAGGCAATGCAAAACAGAAACCGGCTCCGCAAAGGGCTTGTTCAAGCAACCTAACTGGGAACAGCTGAAAGGGAAAATAAATATCGTTAGTTTACTACAGTAATGATCAGCAATGTTGGGATTTGTCAAAATTTATGTACATTTAAATAAGGCAGCGTAAAAGAAAGTAATACAAGCTTCAGTTTGGAGAATTAAT
>JAVCKT010097026.1:0-12200 GCA_032273925.1 Rhynchotus rufescens | reverse complement strand
AGGGGAACAATTTCTTAGCAAATGCTGCAGGACATTTGCTTAAGATGTATTAATGTTTTCTGTCCCATGTGTATACATTACTTTTTGTTTTCCAGAACTACTAAAGCGGTAGCAAACATCATGTGCTAACAGTAATAGAACTGGCCATCAGAAAGAATTTACTTGACTGAAATGCAGGCATTTTTACAGTACTGTCACTAGGGGGATGATCACCTCCCTCGACCTGCTGGAGACGTTCTTCTTAATGCACCCCAGGATGCCATTGGCCTTCTTGGTCACCAGGGCACTGCTGCCTCACGGTCAGCTTGTCATTCACCATTACGCCCAGGTCCCTTTCTCTGGGTCTGCTCTCCACAAGCTCAGTGCCCAGCCTGTACTGGTGTCTAGGGTTATTCCTCCCCAAGTGCAGGACCCTGCACTTGACCTTGTTGAACTTCATGAGGTTTCTCACTGTCCAGTCTGTCCAGGTCTCTCTGAATGGCAGCACAGCCCTCAGGGCTATCCTAGTGTCCTAGTAGCTATCTGTGTTCTAGAGTTTTGGTTTGTCCTTTAGTAAATTTTTCCTCCATTCATTCTCATTTTAAAATGCAATTTACAGTAATTTAATTTGTACTTTGATCATAGTATAAAGGGAAGTGGCAACATGGGATGAAATTAGCTTTACAAATGTCTTAGCAGAGGACTTTAACAGGCAGTAAAAGGGGAGTGATCATGACTAAACTGGGAAAGATCCTTGATTTTTTTTATACTAGTGAAGAAGATGTGCTTACTTGAGAGTAAATAAAAGCAGCATAAAATTTGAGATGCTTAACTAAAATCAGTATATGAAGTTTATGCATGTACAGGCTAGCAGACCAAGTATCTTTTGACTCCCTTCTCCCTTTCTGCCAGATTCTGGAGGTAATTTTATTAATGGTATGTTCCTTTGGGCACTGGTGGTTGCATGGGGACATAGAAGAGATGGCAACCCTTCCTCGCTCAGGCACTATAGTTTCCACATTGCTGTGCCCCTTGTGAAAGAGACTAATGTATGCATAAACTTAAACTATCCTTTGAAGGGCTTCCTGCAGTTGAAGAACACCTTTATTCCCTATTTTGAAAGGATTTATTTGTATGCCTGTAGCACAAAAATAGGGGTGGAATACTTGTTTAAATACCACTTGGGAGGGTGCCCAGGCAAAGCCTGGAATCAGCCACAGGTGACAGCTGTGTTTTCAGAGCAGTTCCCACATTTTACCATTTAGCACACTGGGGAGAAAAAGTAAAAATAAAAATGAAAAAGTAAATGCAGGAAACCAGAAGCTCTCATCCACAGCAAATTAGAGTGTGTGAAAGTGTGTGAAAGGTGGGACTGCCAAGTCCTTAAAAAAAGCACTTGTCAATACAAGCGATCAAGTTACACACTAGCATTAAGCATATCTCAATTTATTGAGGTCAAGCAGGCCAAGTTTTGAATCACAGTCTCTCAAAACTTCTCTAAATGTCATTATTTCATTTGTTTTGCAATAGATCACTTAGATATCTACACCCTGCAGAAACAGGTGATCTCTGGCAATTTGTTGCCAGAGGAAATTTGTTACAATGTTGAGTAAAAAGTCCTCTGTGCAAAATCATCATCATAAATGCACTGATTAAAAATCAAAGAGTAAACAGGCCCCCGTAACTGCAGCACACCCTGGACCAAAGCATGACCACGTCTGGAAATATACACAAAGCAGTGATGCACCTGAAGAAGAGGGAACAACGTCTGACTGGACGATTCAAGAGGCTACAGGCAAGAATTGAAGTACCCTCAAGTGCAGGCTCTGACATGGGCTTTGAGTACCCTTTGCTTCCAAGGAGTGGCTTGATGCTGTTGGGATCAGAGAAAGGCCCAACTCTCCAGGAGCTAGGAAACACACAAAACCACCAGTCCAAGGTAGCATTTGGAAATACCACTAGCTAAGGAGAAAAGCCCAGCCAAACGGACTGGAGGCTTTGCAAGGAACTCACTTCATGCTTGTATTGCCTTTGGCCCCTTACATCCTGGTAGCCATGCTTAAAAGCCCTATTTGAACAACCCCAAGAATATACTCCTTATTTAATACATTAAGAGTATAGCAAACTGGGCCAATACTTGACTGAAATGCAGGCATTTTTACAGGACTGTCTCTTGAATTGTGCCCTACCACATATGGTTAGAGTGCTACTGTGGGCCTAGCAGAGGCGAGTATCTCAAAAGGACAAAAGGAACCCCATGGATTAGCTTCAGATAGAAGATAACGGTTTGGGAGAATGGGTGGAAGTGGAGCCTGGTGTACAGCGCTGTGGCTCTTGCCTTTGGAAAGAGAGCAGAGGAAGGAGACAAAGCCAAAGCTTAGTGCTTCGTCTTGGCATAGGCTTCTCCTGGCTGCTCTCTTTTGCATTGGCTCCTTCTCTCCCCAAACCACCTCCTTTGTCTTGGACACCTTTGTTGCCGATTAGCGTTGGCAAGCCTTGTTCATTGCTGGACTGGTCTGAGGTTATCCTCACCTCTGGGCCATAGAGTACAGACACCAATATGGAGGATGCAGCAAATGGCGTTTATGGCTTAACTTAGTTTACATATACACTTTGGCTGAACGCGGAAGCTTGCCTCTGCTCCCATCAGTAGGCTAGTTTCCACTTGTTGCCACGCTCGCCTCTGCTCCAATCACAAGGCTAGTTTCCACTTGTTGCCACTCTTGCATCTGCCTTATATGTCCTCTTTGGTTATTCCTAGGTTACATGTCCCTTTCCCGCCTTTCCGTGACATCACGAGATCTTCCGAGTGCCACGCCCTACATCATGCCACGTTATCTACTCACATGAAGTTTCTAGAATGCATAACAAATCCCCGTAACAAGTGCACAACGAATGTATAACAAATCTCCATAACAAATGTACAACAAATGTATAACAAATCCCCATAACAAATCCCCACACACCTTATGCGAGTCCTTCCTTTCCTCACGCTCTTGCTTCCACCTCCCAAAGCTCTGCACAAACAACACAGACCACCTCCTCCTCAGCATCACAGTGCTCCTCTTACAAACTGCGTGTTTTTTATCCCACGAGCACCATCACCACTCCCTTGGGAACCACTGCACACATCAACCAATATGATCAGCATGAGCCAGTTTATTGCAACCCCCCACATCTTTTATACCCTCCAGAGCTAGTCCTGCACCTGCTAGCGTTCTGTGATTGGTGCATTGCCAGATGTCACTTGACCTTATGCCGATGCTGATAGGCTGGTGCAAGCTGTTCACAGGGCAACTTGCGGTTTCTGCCTGGCTGGGTATGTCCTTTCTGATTGGTGCATCTGGGAGTTGGTTACTTTGTGTTTTTCTCCCCCCTTCCTTGCCCTTGAGTGTCCTTCATCTAGGTCTACTTTATTTCAAATGCTGGGTTGCTCAAGTACATCCCATCCAAATGTGCATTATCTTATAAGAATTCCCCAACACTCATCCATCTCATGCCAGCATCAGAAGGGTTCTCACAATGCACAGCACAAAGCTTGCATCCTCTCCTGCAGTTCTCCTGTTAGGTCCAAATTTCAAACCACGGGTGGGACAAACACCCGCCCCACAGGCAGGGAGGGGCTCAGGTAAGCAGGAAACTTTTTATTACCAGCTAGCTGGGGTCCAAAGCTCACCTGCAAGCACGAAATCTTGCCAAGGACCCTGAAGGCACCATGCACTTGACTTTTATACCATTCAGAGACATGGTTACACACATCTTCTTATTTCCTTATAAGGAGATAAACCTACGGGTTGCCTTCAGATGGGTCCTTTCTTGGTCAATACTTAGTTTCTTTGTCCAATCTGTCAAGGTGGAGGCTTGTTCCAGGAAGTTCTTAGGTGCGATGCTTAACGTTCCGTTTCCACATTCCCCCCTTTTCTTTGGTTTATTTTGAAAAATCTTTCTCACTCAGGTCGTCTAAATTTAGGTATTGCTGTCTCATTATCATTAGCTGTGCAGTTCCGACCCTATCCTTTATAAATCCTATTAATCAGTTTAAAATACACGGCCCAAAAGTCAAAAGCAAGAGCAGAATTATTGGTCCAAAAAGAGTTGACACTAAAGTAACCCAAGGGGATTGATTATACCAGTTCTCAAACCATCCCTGCTGGCTTTCTCGTTCTTTCCTTCGCTGCTCTAGTCCCTCTCTGACTTTTGCTAGCGAGTCTCGTACCACTCCAGTATGGTCCGCATAGAAACAGCATTCCTCTCCCAGTGCCGCACACAATCCCTCTTGTTGCAAAAATACCAAGTCTAACCCTCACCTGTTTTATAACACTACTTCAGATAGGTATGTTAACGATTTTTCCAAGTAAGATATAGATTTCGCAATTCTTTCTACGTCTTCATCTACAGCTGCCCTCAAAGAGGCCAATTTTTGCGGTTGCTGGGCGAAGGAGGCTACCCCTGTTCCAGCTCCCACCAGCCCTAATCCTACAAGGGTCGCTATTGTCAAGGTGGTAATGGGTTCCCCTTTTACCCTGGCATTCCTCTGACCCCAATATATATACATAGTTTCTTCCTGATGATACAATATTCAGAGCACCACTGTTACCTGTATGCAATATTCCCTGTTCTCATTAAACATCCGTAATGATAAGCAAGGCATTAACCCCATTTCCGAACATACTCACCATCCTCCTGTTGGTGGTATTGCCCATTTATTCTCAATTTTGTTGATTGTCTCTAACTTGGTTCTGCACAGCATTTTTCTACTTTGCAGGATTCTACCCACGCAGACCCCTCGTCCTTTCACTAGTTGTAGGGTAATTCCCACCTTCTTGTCCTTCCAATTACACTGTGGTGCGTTATCTTCATTACTATATTTAAAAGTAGAATTGATCCCTATGGCCTCATAATATGGGGGTCTTATATCATAACATAACCAACATGCCACTGTGGCATTTGGGTTGTTCTGATTCAGTGTCTCGTATGCTGTTACTACTAGTTTCCACAGAGGGTCCCTTTCTCCTTTCATCGCCCATAGATCCTCTGTCCCATTTGTGGTAGAAACTGGAGACAGTGAACTTTCTGTCTCCGGTGTTACTGTAGTCCCTCCCTGTTTATGCTTTTTCTGCCTTTTCTTCCCTTTGGGGCTTTTAATTCCCTTATTCGGACCCACAGACCCCTGGGGAAAGACTTCCCTTTTTGCAGTCTTTATCAGGTCATGCCTATCGGGCCCATCTTCCCAAATCGCAATTCCCCAGGTTCTCCCAGATGACCACCCAGGATCCCCAGGGTTGGTAACATTGATTATAAGGTGTGTGCATTTTGAGGACTTGCATCCATTTGGTCCCCCTTCCACCTTTAAATACCTGTCAATCTGTGAGGGGTAGTCCCAAGCTGAGATGGTCACGCATTTCCAATATGGACAATAATACCAATATACATCATTACAGTATGTCTTTCCTGGATTCAAGCTGGGACAGAAATAATATTGCAGCCTCCCCTCTGACTGGAGGGGAGAGCCCACCCTTCTATATCCAAGCTGCAAGCCCCACTTCCTATTAAGATCTAGCAGCTCATGTAGTGTCACATTGAAACTCGGGCTCCCAGCTGTCACTTGAGTCCGTAACGCCTGTTCGTCTGCCCGACGGGCCAAAGTCCACTTATATGGCTTGTGTGGACTTTGTCCATTCACCATGCTCACCATCAGTCCCAGTAACAGCCACATTCTTCTGCTTGACTCGGAGTCTCAAGGGATTGTCTCAGTCCTGTTGAACTTCCCACTCCTCAGCTTCTTCCTATTCTGGTGGAGTAGCCCTTCGCACGTGTGAGTGATGAATGCAGGGGCCAATTCCATCCACCTTAAGAGCAGTAGGGGTTACGAGAATTATAACATAGGGCCCTTTCCACTTCACCTCTAGAGATTTCGGATTGTGGCGCTTAACCCATACCCAACCTCCCAGCTCAAGATCATGTAAAGGCTCTCTTGGCCACCTCCCCTGCTCATATATAGCTCTAATTTTTGGAAATATCTCCTTGTGCACCTGCTGTAGTGAAGCACGTAGTGAACCGCCTGAAGCACATCTCTGGAGGCGCCAACTTTTGCCCCTGGAGTTTTAATCGGAAACACCAATTCATGTGGGGGGGAACATGTGGGGGTGCCCCATACATGTTCTCAAAAGGGGTTGTTTAATACATAAGGTGTATTTCATGCCCAGAAGACAGCCTAAGGTAGGAGGGCCACCCAATCGCCGCCAGTCTCCGTCACCAATTTAGTTAAAGTCTCCTTCAACGTATGGTTCATTCTTTCTACTTGGCCCAAACTTTGGGGATTATATTCACAATGCAACTTCCATCTTACCCCCATTGCTTGTGCTAAACTCTGGATTATGCCTGCCACAAAGGCGGGCCCGTTATCTGATCCTATGGTTTCAGGAACCCCATGCCTTGGGATTATTTCTTCAAGTAATACCTTATCTACTGCCTGAGCTATTTCTTGTTTAGTAGGGAATGCCTCTACCCATCCTGAGAAGGTATCTACCATAACCAACAAATACTTATACCCCTACTTCCCTGGTTTTACCTCAGTAAAATCTACCTCACATGATTTACCTGGACTCCACCCTCTCTGCCTGATTCCCGGGTGTTGACCTATAATTTTTCCTGGTGTCATTCTTTGACATGCTACGTATTCATCAACTATTCGTTTTCCTACTGCCCCTTGGTTGTGGAGCCGTAACCTCGCCGCCGTCATTAGTTTTGCCGCTTTTCTCTCTCCCAGATGAGTTGTTTGATGCAGCTGGGTTAGTAGTTGTTTCCCCAGTGCTTGTGGCAGTATCAGCATTGAATCCAGTCCTCTATACCATCTATCCTCCTCTTTCTTTCCATTTCCAGTCCTTTCTGTCCACTTGATATCTTTGTTAGAATATTCCGGTACTTTTGGAAGCCATCCCATCCCCGGAGGAGGGATATCCAGAGCTAGTGCTCTGCTAATCCCTTCTCCCCTTTTCTTTAGGAGGGCTCGAGCTATTGATTTTGCGGCCTCATTGGCAGCCTGGTTTCCTCAGCTAATTGGGTCCTTTACCTTTTGATGTCCTGGGACGTGGACTATGGCAACAGCTTTGGGCTTCTGGACAGCTTCGAGTAAATGCAATATTTCCTTTTTATTCCGAATCTCTTTCCTTGACGAAGTGATAAATCCTCTTTCTCTATAAATTGCTCCATGTATATGCACTGTTCCATAGGCGTATCGACTATCGGTATACACGGTCAGTCTTTTCCCTTCTGCCAGTTCCAATGCTCTCATAAGAGCTCTTAATTCGGCCTTCTGTGCCGATGTACTTTCGGGCAGACACGCATTCCAAACCACTTTTCCGTTTATGTCCACCACAGCCGCTCCTGCCTTTCTAGTCCCATCTTCCACAAAGCTGCTACTATCGGTGAACCATATAAGTCCTCCACTCTCCAGAGTTCTATCCTGCAAGTCCTTTCGCACAGATATAACCTCTGCCAATATCTCCTGGCAGTCATGTATCGGTTTATCATAATCAGGGCTTAGGTGTAGAGTAGCTGGATTCAGGACCAATGGATTAGTAAACTTCAGGTAAGTGGGGTCTAGCAGCAAACTTTGATAATATGCCAATCGCGTATTAGTCAGCCATCGAGCTGGGGGTTGCCGAAGTATTGCTTCCACCTGATGTGGCGTGGTAACCCAAAGAGACTGCCCAAAAGTCAGTTTGTCCGCATCTTTAACCATTAACGCGGCAGCTGCTATCATTCGCAAACATGGGGGCCATCCTGCAGCTGCTGAGTTAAGCTTCTTTGACAAGTATGCTACCACTCTTCTCCATGGGCCCGTCGTTTGAGTTAAGACTCCCTTCACAATTCCCTTTTTTCTCATCAACAAATAGGTGAAACTCTGTGGATGGATCCAGGAGTGCTAGAGCAGGAGCGTCTAACAGTGCCCTCTTCAAGGCCTTAAATGCTTCCCCCATCTCTGGAGTCCAAGTTTGAGCCTCCTAGCTTCCTTCATAAAGCCATTTAGAAATTTCCACAAAACCTGGAATCCACAGTCGCCTATACCCCATCATCCCCAAGAACTCCTGTACCTCCCTGGCAGTTCGAGGTTCAGGTATGTGTAACACCGTCTCTTTCATGCAGGTGGTCAGCCAGCGCTTGCCTTGACTCAGCTTGTCCCCCAAATATACAACTTCTTTCTTACAAATTGTGCCTTCTTGGTGCTGGCCCTATATCCCAACTGTGCTAATTTCCTTACCACGTCTTCCATCCCTTTTCTACAGTCCTCTTTTGTTTCTCCCACCACAAGGGTATCATCCACGTACTGCAATAATGTTAATTCCGGGTGTGCATTTCTTTCATTTCTTCCGGAATTTCTCCTGCTCCTTTTTCCTGATAAATTCGGTATTCATTCTCTAACCTCATGGTCAGAATCTGTAACAGATTTCCTTCTCTATCGCTAACCTTTACTCCCCCCTCCTCGAAATATATTCTTGCCCTGAGTTTTGTTAACAAGTCCCTTCCTAATAATGGTGCCGGGCACTCTGGGATATATATAAAAGAGTGAGTAATCTGTTTTATTCCCAGATCTACCCGGCAATTTGTAGTCCATTGGTAAGGCTTTACCCCATTTACTCCCTGTACCCAGCTAGTCTCTTTGTTAATTGTCCCTTATTACTATTCAAAACTGAGTGTTCAGCTCCAATATCCACCTAAACCCCACTTGTTTCCCTTCCACCTCCAGCATTACCCAAGACTTGGGTAAGGGGGCCGAGTCCTGGCTCCCTCAGTCACTCTCTTCTCCCTCTGCCACCAATACCTGAGTCCGACCCCTAGAATTTTCGGGCCCTTGTTTCTCCCAACTTCTGTCCTTCCCTTTTTCTGGGCACTCATTCTTCCAGTGCCCCTTCTTTTTGCATATAGCACACTGGTCCTGCTCCAGCCTCCTTCTTCCCCCTTCCCCGTTTATCTTTCCCCTTTCTGACCTCTCCTTCCCCGCCTAGAAGATCTTTGCCAGTTCCTTCTGGTTGCATCTATTTTCTCTTGCTTGGAACTCCCAATCTTCTTTTCTAATTCTTTCCTGCCTTTCTTCTGGTATTCCTCAGTTGTTATAAACCTTCTCTGCTATTTTTAGCAAATCTTGCATAGTTTGTTCTCCCAGCCGATCTACCTTCTGCAATTTCTTTCTAATGTCTGGGACCGCCTGATTTACGAATGCCAAAATTACTGCTGCCCTATTTTCCTCTGCCATAGAGTCTAATGGTGTGCATTGCCTAAATGCATCTAGTGTTCGCTCCAAGAATGCAGCTGGGCTCTCCATTTGCTCTTGCCTAACAGCGTTGACCTTTGCCAAATTAGTAGGCTTACGTGCTGCTGCTCGCAAACCAGCCATCAGAGTCTGGCGGTATATTTGGAAAAGCTCCCTACCTTCCGCCTGGTCAAAATCCCATGGAGGTCTTGTGAGGGAATCCTTCATCTATCAGGTTCGGCTGGGTGGTAGGTCTCCCATCCACTCCCAGTACATGCCTACACGCTTGAGTCAGGATTCATACTCACTCCTCTGTGGTAAACAAAACCTTCAACAACTGCTGGCAATCATCCCTGGTTGGATTATGTGTAAACATAACGGATTCTAAAAGATCTATCAGTGCCGAGGGTTTTCTGAAAATGGGAGATTTTGGCTGGAGGAGAAAGGCCAATACTGATAAGTTCTTTCCCCATTTAGCCCTGCCGCCCCTATTGCCTGGAGTGGATACATCTGTATGCTGGAACTCAGCATTTCATTCTCTCCCCGATGCGCTTGCGACCGAGTCCTATGAGCCAGCCGTTGGTGACCATTTCTTCCCCGGAAATCCCCTGATCCATGGTTGAGGAGACTCCCAGGGAGGAGATTGGTAACTGGCAACTCTGGTACCCCTGGCGGGGGTACCTCTAAGGCATTATGGCCGATAAACGGCTTCAGCCACTCAGGAGGTTTTTCAACCAAATCTTCCCATACAAAGATGTATGGTATTTGATCTGGGTGTCCGTGTGGTCCCGGACTTAATACTTTCCTTTTTATCTCCTGTATCAATTGCAGATTTAAGCTGCCTGTCCTTGGCCATCTTACATTGAAGGCAGGTCACTCCCTGGAACAAAAGGTTATTAGTTTGTTCTTTTTAACTTCCACAGATAAATCATGCCCTCTTCTCCTAACAACAGAAAAATGTTCCACAAACAATGAAAGGGGGGTAGTCTGACTTTGCCCCATTATTGGTTCACTGGTGAACAAATACTAACAAACACAAAACATGGCAGACACGACAGATAAGGCACAGATACTTTGAAGATACACTTCCTTTCCCTTTCACGCGTGTTCTACCTTTCCCTTACACGCGTGTTCCCCTAACACGCGTGTTTGACCTTTCCCAATTACCTAGGGGTTGGTGGAGACGTCTCTCACACCACCCGGCTGGCTACCGTGCGATGCGTCCACCTGGGCATTTGCCAGCCTCTCCCAGGGTCCGTACTATTCCTACTTACCAGTTGGTCCAGCGTCTCTCATGCTTCACCCACTGGCAAGGTTGAGATCCCAGGCGAGCCCCCAGATATTAGGTCTGAATTTCAAACCGCAGGCGGGACAAACACAGAGAGGCTCAGGTAAGCAGGAAACCCTTTATTACCAGCTAGCTGGGGTCCAAGGCTCACCCATAAGCAGGGAGTCTTGCCAAGGACCTCGAAGGCACCGCACGCTTGACTTTTATACCCTTCAGAGACATAGTTACACACATCTTCTTATTTCCTTATAAGGAGATAAGCCTACAGGTTGTCTTCAGATTGATCCTTTCTTGTTCAATACTTAGTTCCTTTGTCCAATCTGTCAAGGTGGGGGCTTGTTCCAGGAAGTTCTTGGGTGCGATGCTTAACGTTCCATTTCTACACTCCCTAACCTCACTTTCCTCTCAACCACACATATCTTCACAGAAACACCCCACATGCATTCTCTTTCCTCTGCCTCCTACTGACCCACAGGCCTTCCAGTTATGCCTAGCAGACAAGTACAAGCCTTGGTGCAATAAAGTAACAACTTTGATCAGACGCTTGTTGCATGCTTTGGATATGGCAACAGCAGGGAAAGATTTGAGGTGGAAGCTGAGACTTCCTTTTCCATTTTGTGCTCTCAGTTGATGTTAAGTCCTTGAATTGTATCCCACAATTTATGTTGAGAATGCTGCAGTGAGCCTAGGAGAGGCATGGATCTCAAGGGACAAAAGGAATCCCGTGGATTAGCTTCAGACAGAAAGAAACAGTTTGGAAGAGAGGGTGGAAATGGAGCCTTGAGTACAGCGCTGTGGCTCTTGCCTTTGGAAAGAGAGTAGAGGAAGGAGGAAAGCCAAAGTGATGTGTTCTGCTTAGTGCTTCGTCTTGGCATAGGCTCTCTTTTGTATGGGTTGTCCCAGGTGCTATGTCACCTGCCCCACCATTACCTCAAGCTACCTTCTCTCCACAAAAAACCTCCTCTGTCTTGGACACCTTATGTGGGTCCTTCCTCTCCTCATGATCCTGCTTCCACCTCCCAAAGTTCTGCACAAGCAACACAGAGCATCTCCTCCTCAGCATCACAGTCTTTGTGCCTTGAGGGTCTGGCACAATAACAAAGGGCCTTCTCCCAGCTGGTTCCTCAGCGGAGCAAAAGTGGAAAATCTCTACACTAAGAAGAACTGGTTCTTTATTTGCCACAGCTGGCTTGCTCTCAACAAGGATGACCACTTACTCGAAAGGACATTTCCTGTTGTGCACCCAAAAGCATGTCTGTGCAGAATGGACTATTTTTTGATCAATCTTGCTGCCAACCTAAGAGATGGTCACCTCTGGTTCTCCATTTTTGCCCATACGGGCATCGGCACTTTCAGCAGGAACCAAAAGTTACCATGCTGTGTGGCAATGTTACTCCTCAACTTGCTTGTTAACTTTATGTTCTTCAATCCTGGCAAAAGGGAAGAATCTCCACTAGATAAGAGCTTTTTGAGAGCAATAGCAGTAGGAGCTTACCATCCCTGTGCAAATGCTCCTAATTGCCTTATTTAGGTATTCCTGGAAGGAACCTTATTAGGCATTAAAAGGAGATAGCTTTCAGAGGGAGAAGAAACCAGGCAGCACTGTATACACATGGGACAGAAAACATTAATACATCTTAAGCAAATGTCCTGCAGCATTTGCTAAGAAATTGTTCCCCT
>JAVCKT010097025.1:0-12202 GCA_032273925.1 Rhynchotus rufescens | reverse complement strand
GTGCAAGTTGAAACCCAGGCAGCTCCATCTGCATGTGAGGAAGAACTTGTTTGGTGTGAGGGTGCCAGAGCCCTGGCTATTAAGAAATTTTTCCTTAAGTTCCTGTGGAATTTTGCTTTCTTTCTTTTTTATTATGATAACAATAATGACATTAATATCTAGGTTTACAGACATCTGGATCCCCTAGATCCCAGATATCCAATACAACGTCATGCTCATCGGGATGTGCTTAGCACCTCTCTCCAAAGATGGCTGGGATAGCTGGATATTCTGGCAGTTTTCCTTTTTTTTTTTTTTTCCCTTTCTTTCAGTCTTTAATATTAATTAGTATGATGTCTGTTTTACCTTCTGTTTCACAGAAAGGCAGCAACGATTAATTTGTGCCATATGAGATCCTTTAACCTGTTGCCTCGGGAGGTGGTAACAGCAGCTGAGAGTACCGTGTGTTTCTGAAAGTGGATCCGGTGCTCAGGCACCGGACAGGGCACTGGCACTTTGGGGAAACCTCTACCTATTTGTAGGGTGACATAAGATGTTTCGATCTGTAATCACTGCTAAAGCTTTTTGAATTTGTGTTTTTGAAGATGAATATTGGAGCAGAATATTCTCCCAAATACTGACCTGGTTCAACAACAGCATAAAAGAAAGTTTTCTGAATTGAAAGAGAAAAAAAAAAACAGAGCCTCAGAAAATAACGTACACGTATGTTTGCCCATTTCAGTGATCCAGTTACATCAACTGGGAACCAGAGATCTAAATGTTGTCAAAGACACATTTGTGATATGAAAGCCCCCATTATAATTCATAACAAGTGTTTCAAGTTCACTCTGCCCCAAACCTTTTATGTTTTTGTTGAAGGGAGGATGTTTAAGCCGTAGCCTTAGTGAATAGCTAGGGCTTGCTCATGCAAAGAGACATTTGATCTGCGAGGCAGTAACCCCAGGAGACACTGTTACCTTGTTGATAGTCCTGTTTGGAGGTAGGAAAAGAGTGTTTACTGTTCAGCAGCCTCTGACAGGAGCAGCTGGTGGGGGGCTGGCGTTTGCTCTCCCTGCAACAGTTGCAAAGAAAGAGAAAGGGCTGGAGAAAGTAAACAGTGCAAATAGGCAGTGATTAAAACTGTTACATGCTTCAGTTTTGCTTGGAGAATTAAGGAAAACCTGGAAAAGGGCTCGTTTGTATGGGCAAAGTGGGATTAACCAGGTCAGTGTAGCTTAGTGATGGATGCTGCTGGAAACTGAGACTGGGGGTGTCAGTTTGAGATTTGGAGAGGAGTTCCTGTACGTGTTTGTATACCTGTACATATATGTGCTTGTCTCAAAGTCCTTACAGGAAACACGGGGGTTGCCCAGACTTGCCTTTAGCTCCGGGGTTTGGTCTGCTCAAGAAGCCGGCAGAGCCTTCTGGGCTCCTGGTTTGGGGTGTGCTACTGCATGGGTTGTAAGGAACTCGTGGAAAACGAGCAGAAAGCAGGACAGGACAGCCACCTCCCGCCCCACAGAACCGCAAGCCTGAGTTTAGATGAGCTGAAGTTAGTCGTGAAGATTCCCTGGCAGGTTTTGAGGAGAGCTCCACAAAGAAATATCCCAGATAACGTGAACGGATCCGAGAGCTCATTGCTGCTCAAGTGGCTTATCCGTCTCGTGCTCTCCTGCCTGCATCATCTCCTCCCTTCGTTTGCCACTTGCCCAGTACCTTTAAGCTCATTAAAGACACTCCAGAGAAGCGAATAACCACTGCCAGAGCGAGGAACAAAGCAGGGAGAGAGGCAGCTCTGCACGTCCTGAGAGCGGGAGCGAGGAACCAGGGCTGGGTCCGGCGGTGGCAGCAGGTTGTCACGTTGTCCCAGCATGTGCACGAGCTGCACGTTGGCTCCTGCCTTGCATCAGCTCCCAGGGCCCTTCTGTGCGCTCGGGAGAAACACCAACCAACTTGACTGGCTTCGAGGATTTCCTTTCCTTGTTTCTTTTCCTGTCTTCCCTTAGGAAAGTGGAGAGGTTCACGCAGGAGTTCAGTAAATCCGGGTACGTGTCCCTGGTCAGTGGCAGGAAGGGAAGGAGCAACTGGAGGGAGGGAAAAAAGATGGGGTGAAGAGTGTGTCCTCCCACTGCTGGAATGGTGAACGTGGCGCTGGCCCCCCCCATCCCAGGGAACCGTCTGTGAAATATTTATAGCTCTTATCAAAAGAGAGAAAAGAAAGAGCATTAAAAGGAAGAAAAAAAAAAAAGAGGGAGAGGTTATAAAAGCCAGTGTGTTCCACTGGGAAAGATGCATCCTACGAACGAATGCGATGTGAGGTGTAAAATATGTGGAAAATTTTCTAACAAGTCAGGGAATGAGGGAAGTTTACAGCAAACAGTGGATAAAGGAACAGAGGACGTCTTTCCTTATTTAAATTTTATGGATTAGCTGGTGTTTTTCTTCACCACTATATTTTTCAGCCCTTTGTAACTGTGTTATATTACTTGCACCTTCTTAAGCAAAGTTTTTTATGTATTTTGTCCTAATTTGATTTGCAAGTAGGGAAAAATACCTGTGTGAAACAAATGGAAATGCTGACTGGTCGGATGATAGAAAGTCAAGAGTGATACCACGACAGAATGGAAGACTTTTTGGCCACGCTGAGAGTTGATGCTGACATTTTAAGATGCAGTCAGTGGAACAGGAACAGACATAAGAGACTCATCATGTAATTCAGTCCCACTGGATGCTGAGAGGCTGTTTCAACATGGTAGAGGTGAAGCAGTCGCTCTGTAACAGTGATCACGGTGTGGTGAAATGTAGCATCCTTTCAGGAGAAACAAAAGCTTAAGTGTGTCGGGATCTCTGAGGTCTGTAGATGCTAGGAATGGTCCAAGAGAATAAAACCAACATAGGAAATTACTTGTTTTTTTGCTCGTGTTCACTGTGTATGAATTGCTGTTTTCTCACATGCCAGAATCCTCCTTTGGAGAGACTCAGAGAATCTGATCCAGATTTAAGTTTCTGTAAAAGAAGTAGTTGAATTAAAGAGACAAAATTGGTAGATGCAAAAACAGTGAATTGTGAAGCAGTTTGAGCTGAAAATGAAGGTATGTAAATCTTGCTTAATACCTCCAGTGCAGTCGAATACTGCCAAAAAGTTGAAGTAGTTGCCAATTTTTAAGAATGGTTTCAAGGTAGGCTGGGGAAACTACAGAGCAAAAAACAGTTTGTAGCAGATAAATTCTCTAGGTGGTATGATGAAGAACAAAGTCACACTTGGGCAAATGACAAATCCTAAGAAAATCAAGCTGGCATTTCTATAGAAAAGTCAAGTCTCAGAGACATGAGGCTCAAGGCTGGAGCCTTTTCAGATAAACAGTGAGCTTGTTCATAGTTGAGAGAGTCTCCTTAGATTTTGCAGGTGGTGAGGAGGAGTATTAGAGGAAGCTGTTTACAGAAGGATCTGGAAGATGAGAGGGAGGCTCCTTGCCTGGAATTGCTTAAAAGATGTGGTGGGAGAAATACATGGTGATTTTGACAGTAGAAGGAGGTCACCTGTAATGTGACATGTACTAAATATTGTGTTCACAAAGGATCTTTAAAAGAGAATAGCATGGGGAGAAACTTGGCTACTACTGACTTATTTGGGTAGGAAAGTGGGGGGATGATTGGAAGAAAAATTAAAAAAAAAATGTACAAGAGGAGAGCTAGTTAACATGGAAAATGGAGAAAGGGGAAAGGAGAATGGAAATGGTTCATGGGGAAAAGCCAGCTCTACCTGCACATGTGCTGATAGGATCTAGCACATTTGCTATCAATATTGTAGTGATATTAGATAGATGGTAGTCACAGCTTAGCACTGTAGTGGTCAGACATAAAATAGAACATTAGGGATCATCAGGAAGGAAAAAGTGATCTATGGCTAACTGTGAAGTGCCCCGTGCCTTGAATATTTTGCACAGTTCTGTGCTCTTCATCTCAGAAAAGAAATGTGATAGAGAAATGATTGAGAAAAATGACTTCCTTGATGCAGGTTATAATTTAATTCAGGGAGCAGCAGAGTAGATAGGGCTCTTTACACCAGAAAAGAAGTGTTGATGGGGAGATAAAATGAAGGTTTATAGAATTGTGAATGACACAAAGATGGTAAAGAGAAAATAAATTTTCACTGTTTCTTGCAGTGTAAGAATCATCCACATTTAGCTTGCAAGCCTGAATACTCAACAGGAAATTGTTTCTTGGTCATGAGTGCTGACTAGGTAAAATCCTGTCCATAGGATGTTAGTATTCTGTATCAAATGTTAATGTTAGTATTAGATTTTATCAGTTCAAGAGGTGACAGGACAAGTTTGTGGAAGAGTAGTTCATTGAAGACTGTTTGAATACCAAGGTAAGATTTGTAGCACATGGAATCCCGGGAGCAAATTGCTGCAGGACTGGGTGAGTATTTGGAGAGGAAACTGCTTCTGGCCGGCCTCATTCCAAGTCTTCCCAAGGTTTCCACGTTGGGACACTCTCAGAAATAGAGTAATGGACTAGGAGTGACTTTGGTCTGACCCAGGCTGGCCCTTCATCTGCCAGCAGAGCTCAAAGTGGCTCTATGTATTTACTAAAAAACAAGTTTTATTTATGTATTTATTACTGAGAAGATTAAGTTACAGAGTGAAAACGGCCGAGGATAACGTAGGCTCTCTGGTTTGGACTGACAAAACTGAAACAAGAGGCAGAGGTTCTTGATCTAGAAATACTCCTGTGGTAGTTTCTGGTTGTGAAGACTTCATTTTGAAATGATGAGTAGTAAGTGGATGTATTCTAGGTGTTAAGCAAAAGGCCATAACTATTTTTTCCTAATTATTGGGGTTTTTTTGGGAGCTGTACAGAACAAGAAATAAACAGGTACCTTATTTTTAAAAGGCATACAGAAGTTATGAAGGTGTTCTGGACTCTTCCCCTCCTACTCTCCAAAATGTTTTTGATATTCTCATGCAGCTTTCTACATCTTTTAAATAGAATATCAAGTCTGGTGCCTCCTCTGTTGTGCTGGAGGTTTGGGGGATGAGTCAGCTGCGCATTAGTAGTTGTCACTGTTTTAATTAAAGTTAAGTGAATCCTTAACGAGGCAGACTAGGGTGGAGGGGACACAACGAGACAACAAACCCCCTCACATCTCAGCTCGATGCTGAGGTTGATCATCGATGGGGTCTCTGAAGTCATAGTCACATCATCCTTTTAACCACCTACACAGTCTTCTAATGAACACAGCAGTTTATTATCTAAAATGAGGACACACACACACAAAATATTTAAATCCCCAGTTGACAATTTATAGGTTTTCCGACACCACAAAGCACTTTTAAAGGGAGGGTGTAAATCCTACCTTCTGCAAGGTAATCTTTCCACTTAAGTAGCAATCCCACAGAGAGACCCAAGACGATTTTATGGTGACAGTAGCAAAATAATTGGGCTCTATGTGAGATCATGGCCAGACCATGGAGTCCACGCAAAACTGGACAACCTTTCCAGTAGTTACGTGCTGTGGAGCTTTACCACAGGCACGTGTGTGTGTTATGTTGGGGAGGTCGAACTGGGGGGGGGTCATAAACATAGAGAAAATGGAGGAGATGATGAGATTATTTGGGGACCCTTTACTGTGAAGAGTCCTGAAGTTTTTGTGTGATTAATTCCTGGTGAATTCTGTTGCCTCCCTAATTTGAACAGTTAATGAATTGGTCTCAAGTCCCGGTGCTGTAACTCTGATTCTGAGTTACTTTCAGTATTCAGCATTAGTCTTTATTCAGTCTTTTGCTTCTGCAATAGTTGAGAAATATTAAGCTACAGTATATGCTGTCCCTAAAAATAAATGGGGTCTATTTTTGGTTTAAATAGGTTCAACTGCTGCTGTCCTGTATTCTTAACTGGTTTATAATGTCCATTTTTTGATGCTTATTTGTGGTAGCTGGCATCAGGTTCAGCTGGCTGCTTGTGTACATAGCAGATCTTGCTGATGGTTTTCCAGGCCCGTTTCCATCTCTCTTACATCAATTTGACAAGTGAACTTCAGGCTCCCTTTGCTGTAGTACTGCCATAAAGTAAAAAAGAAAATACTCCATTTCGTTTGATATAAATGTGGCTACAAGAATCTTTTATATAATATTTTAAGGAGAAGGATAATTATCTCATATTAAATTACAGGTTTTAAGTTATACAGGAGCCTAAGTTTAGTCAGGATACCGATAAATCATTGACAAAAAATGAATTTTGTAGGGAATGTGCTGGAAGCCAAGAGGCTCCCTCAGAGATGCTGTGTTTAGACAGAGCTTTAAGGGTAGTTGAAAGTGCTGAAAAGCAGATGTTCTCAAGAAAGTTCCTCCTCTCCCTTTTGTAACAAATTGAGAAGACATTTTTATAATGCTAGCCATAAAATTCTGACACCATTCAAATTAGTGACAATCTAATTATATTTTCCCATAGAAAATGCTGAAGTTTGTTCTACTCATTTGTCTTTTTATAGAACTGCTACAAGCCATTGCTTCAAAAATTCTCTTTAAAAAATGCTGTAAACAGAAGGAAATCCAAGATTCCTTAAAATCGTATTCACGAGGCTTAATACTCTTGATTCTGCCTTTCTTTAAAAACATAGTATTAATACGATCTCTTTCTGTAGTCTCTAAAGGGTAAACTAATATCTCCAAAGAGAATCTGGGTTTGAGGATGTATCCTTTGCATGCAGATTAGCCAGCTCAGAGAAGCTCTCTCTAAGGGTCTATAGAAAAGCAGCAGCAATTCCAAGTTCTGGGATCTGGCATCTGCATGACTGGGATTTCTCTGGGTGCTCCCTGTGCTCCTGCTCCGGCTCCGTACTTGGTAATAGAGAAACAGATTAGGTGCTTCCTTCTTTTTTCCTTTCTAAGGGAAAATAAAAGTATAGTGAGCACAAAATTCAGTTGTAATTAGAAACTAGAAGTAAATATAAAGTAATCTTTGGCTTGCAAGTCACTTCTGTTTTTCTCAAATCTGGTTTTTTTAGATGCTCCTTACAGTCCTTATTTACCAAGACTCAGCATTAACTTGCAACTTGGGAGTATTTTATTTTTAAAATCTGAGTGACATCCCCATGATCCGTGCAGAAGATGAAGGTTGTATTCAGCCAGCCCAATATGGAATTTTGAGAAGAGCTGATTTAATTCAGATTTTAGGGTATCATTTGTGTAACTGGAATGAAGCTTCTGCCAGAAGGAGACTGACAGAAGGGAGAAAAAAAATCCTCTTAAAAATATGATATAATTCATTGTGTTTCATTAAACTCTTTTCTGACAAAAATCAAGATTATTTTTAGTGAAGATTTTTCCGCAGACTCTTCTACAGCATTGTTAGAAGAAACCTCCCCTCCAAGCCCATCCCTTTGCTGTCAGAGCCCACAGAGGACGCTCCGTTTTAACAGTAACTCTTTGGATTTTGGAGAGGCTGCAGTAAATTGGCAAGTGGCTTAAGCTGCAGCCTCTGTTTGATATTAGCCTGCTCCAGACATTCGGCAGCTCTGTCTGCGTCCACAGAATGCAGTGACCTGTTTCTTATGAAAGGAGGGAAAAAAAAAAAGCACAAAGTGAGTCTAAATGGGATGGCTTTGCTTTATATTTGGGTTGTTCTCTCTGTGCCTTGCTGCAGTACTGTCTGTCTCAAATTAAGAAGGGAAATCATCCATAATACAGCCATGGCTCCCTTAAAAGTCCTCGGATTTTTATGTTCCAACGTGGAATTGCCCCTTTGCTGCTCCCTAGCTGCTCTGGGGATGCTGCAAAGACCTGTAGCACCCTGAGGTGCCGAGAGCGCCTTAGGGGCCCCTTCCTGTGATGGGCAGCAGGGCCCAGACTGGCCCCTGCCCTAGGAATTTTGAGGGCAGGATGCCCTGGAAAGCCAGGTGCTCTGCTCTACCATGGCCTGTACAGCTGGGAATACAGGCAAGGATGTCCAAATCCCAGGGAGCCCTGGCCAAGAGGGGCAAGAAGCTCCTTGGGATGCCTTTGGAAGAGGGTGGCAGGAACAAGAGACCTGCTTCCTTCTCTGATGGCAAAAGCAGCACCTGCCCTCCACAGCCTGTCGCACAAACACGCAAGGAAAAGGAAAACCAGCCAAGGGAGGTTTCTCTTAGTGAATAGGAGGGAGTTGCACTGATGCTGCTGCCGCTGGGAAGGGCTTGGGGGGCACCCGGACAGAGGAACGGAGACCTTGCCCCATGTCTGGGGCTTCGTCTGAGGGTCTCCGTGCTGCGTGTGAAGATCCATGAGAAGCCCCCCCAGCTGCTCGGTCGCTTGTCTCGTGGATGCAGCATCTGTCCCTCGGAGGAGCTGCCCCAGCAGTTTTGCAGCGTCAGCCGTGAGCATTTCCAAGCATGTTTTGCTTCTATTAGAGCAGCTTAGTTAGAAGCGACCACATTTCAGGGCTTACAGCTCATTCCTCAAATTTAACAAGGAACAGTTTAGCACAAGGCTTGATGCAAAAGCTCCTGAGTCTGTACGCTGGTCTGCTTTTCGTTTCCCATTTTATTAGCTATTTTATTAAAAGATTGTTGCTGCTCCTGGTTAGCTGTGTTTCCTTAAACCCATGGGCCCTTCCATCTTCAACAGCACTTTGACAGACTCACCGTTTAAGGCTAAGCCTTGTAACAAACTCTGGGTGAATTAGTTCTGCATTTAGAGATTTGATTACCCTTTCTCAGCTTCCTTGCCTGTGGCCTCACCATTCCTGCTCACCATTCCTGCTAAGCTCTCCCCTTTTAATTACCCAATTATTGCCATATTGCCAAAATATTGAAGGCAAGATGGAGCAGTAGAGCAGCTAACAGGTTAGCAGCTGTTTGTGTGGCTTTCTGGAATGAAGGCCTTGTGAAGGATGACCTTGCACAGCCTTTAAAATTAGAATCATGGAATCATAGAGTCATTATCATATCATATCATATCATTTATGATTCTGTGATTCTAGGACTTAGGCAGGCAGAGGAGAGCGCCCACTTCGACCAGCTTTCCGTGCGGGATGGAGCTTGGATTGTGTGCAGGCGGGCTTGGATTGAGCCACGGTCCCTGCCCTGGCAGGAAGGAGGGCACATTGTGCCGCTTTGGAAGCAGACCTGCAAAACCGTCCCTTGCTGGTGGGTTCATACACTCTCACAGCAGGGCTTTTGAAAATTTAGTAGCCTTTCTGCATGCTTATTTTAGGACAGCGGTTCTGCAAAATACGGCCTCCTTTGGGTTGCACTGGTGATTGATCTGCAAAATAGGAACGGCAGACGCTATTTTTAAAAAAAGGATTTTTTTAATTGGTTGCTGTTTTACTTTTTTTTTTTTGATATTGTCTCCAGAGACCTACATTCCACATCTATTTTCAGTATTTTGATTTAGAAGAAAAATACAGAGGAACACTTTGTTCATTGGTGCCTTCTGTCTTTTTGACCTTAAGCTTAAGACCATTTAACTTCATGCATTTGTCCAGCGCTAACAGTCTCTTGCGCAGCAGTATACTTAATGACACAGTTATTGAGCATCCTTTTCATCCCCGTTGTGCTCATATTAGCACATAGAAGACTGAATTATTAGTTTGACTTAATTCTCCTGCAAGAACAGCATCAAGAAGTGAGATAAAACTTCTGTCAAGTCTTCAATTTATGTGCATCATCTGGATAAAGCTCCTAATCGTTGTTTTGGTCCTAGGTAGAAGAAACAAGCTGGTAGAAAAACTATTGTTTTATTTTCAACTGTAATCTGAGACCTCCAAGTACCTATACTTTTTAAATATGGACTGGTGTTGGTGCTTGGTCACCTGGAATTTTTTTGCAAGAGTTTCAACTGTTTAGGCAGTTTATTTTAGATTTGATCCTTTACTTGGGAAAATTACTTCCCAGGAGTAAATTTCTTCCAGTCTCTTTTAGAAAGCAGTGTAATTTGACTTAAAAAAGCATCAAAGCACTGCAAGCATGGCAGGGATTTCTCTAAGTCTATAAACTGTTTTTCTAGGCGTGGAGTCATATGCTCAGTTATTTAGCGTTACAGAACTGTCACAAGCCGACAAAATTTTATTAAAAAATCTAGAAACTCTTTGCACATATGTTGCAGAAGCTGCATAAAGAAAATACCTCTCTGCAGGCCCTTTCAGTTCCCTTGGTTTTTGTCCCAGTTTCTCTGGTGCTGGTGCTGGAGCAGAGCAGTCTCCAGCTTGCAGGTACCAGTAGTTAGAGTTAGCCCTGGGGTGGATTTACATGTAACACCATGAGTGCTTGTATCCAATTGCTAGTTTTCCCAAAAGAATTCCTAAATGGATATGCACATAAGAGTATGGAAAGTTCCATGGTGCAATAAGCAGTTATGTCCCCAAGTATTTTCAGGTTTCCACAAGAACCATTCCCCTACCAATATGCAGCCTGATCACTGTGTTTATGTTGAAACTTAACAGGAAAATCTTTGCAAAGTCTGAATAAATATAAGTGAGTAACAAGTTACAAAGCAGAGCAAGCTTAGGCTTTCCCTCAGATAGCTAGGTACCTGTGTTTATGTATTTTAATACATAAAATATGTATTATATATATTTAATACATAAAATATAAAAGTATGGGGTTTTTTTTAATACTTCGTTGACACTTGGAGTCGCTTTTCACTTTAAAACTCTTAAAATCCTCTTCTCAAAGCATCCATAGGGTCCTGAATGTCAGGATCATACGGGTTAATGTGACTGTGGTGCCTGTTAAGGGACCCAGCAGGCAGTGCTGATGCTTGGGCGGCCGGTGGGGATCACACGGTCGTGCTCTTCCCTCCTTGCAAAGTCCCTATGCCCCAGGTTGGCCTGAGAAATGGTGAGAAAACGTTTTCTGTTTCCGGGATAATGTGTTTTCCAGAATTGTTACAGGATTTAGAGGAACGGGGGACTGGTGTGTGCAGAGAGGGAGCCTTCCTGAGGACAAGGTCAAAATGGCCATTGGCAGCTTGCTGACCTGTTAGTTATTTCCCTGTGTTAAATACTCATCCAAAGTACCAGTGCTCATTAAATAGCTCCCTTTTTGCTGCCTGGTGTTTGCCTTAGATAATCTCATATCCTTGCTTTGTTTTCTAAGACACAAGTAATATTTTCTTGGTTCAGTGAGGAGTCCATCTTAATGCATTTTGCCTTGCACCGTGCAGCTAGCTTGCATGTTTATTTTTATAACAAGCTTTATTCCAGTCTATTTGTCTCTAGTGATACTGGGATTTAGTAGTTTTATGGTTTGACCTAATTAATTTTTAGCATAGAATGGCACCGGACAAATCGTGCTGCCACTTCATACAGAAAACAAATGTTGTTCAGCTTTGTGGGTAAGCACTTCTCATCTCTAAAAGAATTCGGGAAATACAAATCAAGAGCCATTATAAGGGCAATATATTCTGTAATACATGTTTGCTTATTGTGCAAAGACAATGGTATTTCATCTCATTTTTGTATTTATTTTAAATAAAATATCTTCCTGTCTATATAAAATCTGCTGACAATGACAGGACAATGGTGAAACTTGTCTGGAAGGTGAAGAGGGATATTCCCCTCCTAGTGACCTTTCTGCTAGCCTATATTTCTTTTTTACTTAGTGGATTGAAACAACAACAGAAAAGTAGAGCCTAAAATCCACTTCACTTTTGCTTCTGGTTATGGAAGATCTCTGAAAACCACTTGATGTGCATATAGTTCAGTAAGATAATACAGTGGTATTTCAAGTCCATTCTCCATCATCTTCGAGAGGTCATGGAGAATGAGGGAGGTGCCGGAGGACTGGAAGAAACCAACGTCTTTCCAGTCTTCAAAAAGGGCAAGAGAGAGGAGCCGGGAAACAACAGGCCGATCGGCCTCACCTCTGTCCCTGGAAAGGTGATGGAGCAGCTCATCCTAGAGGGCATCTCTAGGCATGTGAAGGAAAAGGTAATCAGGAGTAGTCAGCATGGATTCACCAAGGGCAAGTCATGTTTGACCAACCTGATGGCCTTCTACAATGGAATGACCAGCTGAATGGACGATGAGAAAAACGTGGATGTTGTGTACCTTGACTTCAGCAAGGCTTTCGACACCATCTCCCATAACATTCTCATGGGGAAGCTCTGGAAGCGTGGGTTAGATGAATGAACAGTGAAATGGCTGGATAGCAGAGCTCAGAGGGTGGTAGTAAATGGGGTTGAGTCCAGTTGGAGGCCTGTGGCCAGTGGTGTCCCCCAGGTACTGGACCCGGTGC